>JAUMJL010001655.1:0-33312 GCA_033558185.1 Dromococcyx pavoninus
GTGAAATCCCAGGGGTTTGGGTTTCCCCCAGATTTTTGGGGTGAAACCCCGGGTTTTGAGGTGCCCCCCCCCCCCCTTGACCCCTCCCTTCCCCCCACAGCTCCGCCTCCTCCTCAAGAGCCGCCGCGCCCGCCCCTCCCCCACCCAGAAGTGACGTCAGAGGGGGCAGCGATGACGTCAACGGGCGAGGGGATGGGGGAACCCCCCCATATTGGGGGGGGGGACACCCCAAAAACCTTCCCCTCCCCCAGGACCCATTTTTTCCTGATTTCCATGAAATCGATGATTTTTAAGGGGGGGGGGGGGAGGAGCTTTTGCCCCACCCCCAAAATCCCAGAAAATGAACCCAAAAATCACATTGGTTGGGGGGGGGGGGAGGGGCAGGAAAAGGGGGGGCCCCTTTGACCCCCCCTTTCCCCACCGATCCCCCTTCGGGGCGCTGCCCCTTTAAGGGGGGAGCTGTGTCCTTCCCCCTTAATTAGACCCCCCCAGACCTCATTAATGAGGTGTTAATTGGGGGGGGGGGGGGGGAGTCCCAAATTGGGAGTTTTGCCCCAAATTGGGGGTGGCACCTCAATTTTGGGAAGGTTTTACCCCAAATATAGGGCTGGGACCCCAAAATCGGGATTTTTTTGTCCCAAATTGAGGATGAGGATCCCAAAAATCATTTCATTTCCCCCCAAATCAGGGAATGGGACCCTAAAATCGGGATTTTTTGCCCCAAATTGGGGGATTGAGGCCAAAAATGAGGTGTTCTTGCCCCAAATTGGGGGGTTGAACTCATATTTGGGGGGGTAGAACCCCAAAATCAGGGGGGTCTCGCCCCAAATTGGGGGGTGGGACCCCAAAATCGGGATTTTTTGTCCCAAATTGAGGATGAGGATCCCAAAAATCATTTTATTTCCCCCCAAATCAGGGAATGGGACCCCAAATCGGGTTCTTTTGCCCCAAACTGGGGGGGTTTGAGCTGAAACTGGGGGGGTTGAACCCCAGACTGGGGGGGATGGGACCCCAAATTGGGGGATTGAAGCCCAAAATGAGGTGGTTTTGCCCCAAAACTGGGGGGGGGGACTCCAAAAATGAGGGGGTTTGGCCCAAATTCAGGGGGGGGTTGCCCCAAATTGGGGGCGGGGACCCCAAAATCGTGGGGTTTTGCCCCAAATTGGGGCTTGGGACCCCATACTGGTGGGAAACTGGTTTTAACTGGGAAAGGAGGTTGGTGGATTGGGAAAGGGGGGTAGTGGTTTTGTGCCTCCCCCTCAATAAAGGCTGTTGATTGGCTGAAATTGGTGACGTCATCGGAGGGCGGGGTCAAGATGGAAGCCCCGCCCCTCAATTAGCAGGCAGAGGCTGATGAGGTTTCGGGGGGGGGGTTTATTGGAGGGGGGGCGGGGGGGGGGGGAAGAAGGGGGGTGTCAGGGGGTTGGGGGGACCCAGAGATTTGGGGGGGGCACCCAAGGGTGGGGGGGGGCACAGGGGTTTGGGGGGACCCGGAGGTTTTGAGGGGGCACCCAAAGGTGTGGGGGGAAGGCACAGGGGTTTGGGGGGGGGGCAGAGGTTTCGGGGGGCACCCAGGGGTTTTGGAGGGTCCTGAGGATTGGGGAGGGAAGGGCGACCCAGGTTTTGGGGGGCACCCAAGGGTTTGGGGGGGGCACAAGGATTTGGGGGGGACCAAGGGTTTGGGGGGGGGGGGCACAGAGGTTTGGGGTGGCAGCCAGGGGTTTTGGGGGGGTCCTGAGGGTTGGGGGGGGGGGCACAGGTGTTTGGGGGGGCACCCAACTGTTTGGGGGGGACCCAGGGGTTTGGGGGTCCCCCAGGGGGTTTGGGGGGGGCACCCAAGGGAGTGGGGGGGGGCACGGGGGTTTGGGGGTGACCCAGAGGTTTTGGGGGGCACCCAGGGGTTTTGGGGAGCACCCAAAGGTTTGGGGGGGGAAGAGAGGTTTGGGGGGCACCCAGGGGTTTTGGGGGGGCACCCAGGTATTCGGGGGGTCCCCGATTTTGGGGGGGGGGCAGCGTTGGTATCAATAATAGAGCTCCCGGTCCCACCAACCTGGAGGGAGGAGAGAGAGAGGTGTTTGGGGGGGGGGGGGAAGAGGCATTTTGGGGGGGTCTGGGGGGGTCCCCCCAAGTTCTGAAGGGGGGGGGGGGTCCAGAAGTTGGGGTGCGGGGGGGGGGGGGGGTGTCACTCACTTCCTGGGTGCCGCCGCACCCCGAGTTTGCGGATCTCGTCGTAGATGAGGATGAGGAGGCCGAAGGGCATCGGCACAAACCACCACTGGAAGCTGGGGAGAGGGCAGGATGGGACCCGGGGGTGCTGAGCGGGGGATGGGTGGGGGCTGGGGGTGCTGGGTGGGGTCAGGGTGGGGTCAAGGGGTGGTGAGCAGGGTCCTGGAGGGGTCAGGATGGGGTCTTGGGGTGCTGAGTGGGGTCAGGGTGAAGCCTGAGGGTGCTGAGAAGGTGCTGGGTGGGGTCAGGATGGGGTCTGGGGGTACTGAGCGGGGGATGGGTGGGGTCTTGGGGTGCTGAGCGGGGTCAGGATGGGATCTGGGGGTACTGAGCGGGGGATGGGTGGGGTCTTGGGGTGCTGAGCGGGGTCAGGATGGGATCTGGGGGTACTGAGCGGGGGATGGGTGGGGTCTTGGGGTGCTGAGCGGGGTCAGGATGGGATCTGGGGGTACTGAGCGGGGGATGGGTGGGGTCTTGGGGTGCTGAGCAGGGTCAGGATGGGATCTGGGGGTGCTGACCAGGGCTGGGTGGGGTCAGGATGGGGTCTGGGGTTGCTGAGCGGGGTCTGGGTGAGGTCTTGGGGTGCTGAGCGGGGTCAAGATGGGATCTGGGGGTGCTGAGCAGGGGCTGGGTGGGGTCAGGATGGGGTTTCGGGGTGCTGGGATGGGTGCTGAGGGTGCTGGGTGGGGTCTGGGTGTGCTGACTGGGGTCACGGTGGGGCCTGAGGGTGCTGAGTGGGGTCGGGATGGATGCTGGGGTTGCTGAGAGGGGTCTGGGTGGGGTCAGGATGGGATCTGGGTGGGGTATGCGGGTGCTGAGCGGGGTCTAGGTGGGGTCTGGGGGTGCTGAGCGGAGGTTGGGTGGGGTCAGGATGGGGTCTAGGGGTGCTGAGTGGGGTCAGGGTGGAGCCTGGGGGTGCTGAGCCGGGTCAGGATGGGATCTTGGGGTGCTGAGCAGGGGCTGGGTGGTGTCTGGGGGTGCTGAGCAGGGGCTGGGTGGGGGCTGGATGGGACCCGGTGTGCTGAGTGAGGGCTGGGTGGGGTCTCGGGGTGCTGAGCAGGGGCTGGGTGGGGGCTGGGGGTGCTGAGCGGGGTCAGAATGGGGTCGAGGGGTGCTGAGTGGGGTCCGAGTGGGGTCAGGATGGGGTCTGGGGGTGCTGAGCAGGGTCTGGGTGGGGTCTGGGTGTGCTGAGCAGGGTCCTGGATGGGGCAGGATGGGCTCTGGGGCTGCTTAGAGGGGTCAGTTTGTGTCCCAGGGGTCCCGGGTGGGTCAGGACCAGGGCAGGATGGGTCCCAGGGGTGCTAAGCGGGGTCAGTATGGGGTCTGGGGGTGCTGCGGAGGCTCAGGACCAGGTCAGGATGGGTCCATGAGGTCAGGGGCTGCTGAGCGGGGTCAGGGTGGGCCCCGGGGGTCCCGGGTGGGGTCAGACCCCAATCAGGATGAGGCCTAGGGGTGCTGGGCGCGCTCAGCACCCACCGGATGGGCATGAAGTTGAAGACGTTGGGCATCCCCGGGCAGTAGCAGAGGAAGCACCCGATGGACACCTGGAAGACGATGGCCACCACCAGGATGCGGTTCCTGCGGGGACAGCGGCGCCTATAGAGCACCCATAGGGACCATGGGGCACCCACAGAGACCCATAGAGCCCATAGGGCACCCATAGAGCCCATAGAACCCATAGGGACCATAGGGACCCATAGAGCCCGCGGGGACCCATAGTGACCATGGGGCACCCACAGAGACCCATAGAGCCCATAGGGACCATAGGGCACCCATAGAGCCCGTGGGGCAACCATAGGGACCCATAGAGCCTGTAGGCACCCATAGGGACCATGGGGCACCCATAGAGCCCGCAGGGACACATAGGGACCATGGAGCACCCACAGGGACCCATAGAGTTCATAGGGCACCCATAGAGCCCATAGGCACCATAGGGACCATAGGGACCCAAAGAGCCTGTAGGCATCCATAGGGACCATGGGGCACCCATAGAGCCCACGGGGACACACAGGGACCATGGAGCACCCATAGGGACCCATAGAGTCCATAGGGCACCCATAGAGCCCATAGGCACCATAGGACACCCATAGAGCCCATGGGGACCCATGGGGACTATAGGGCACCCAGAGAAACCCATAGAACCCATAGGGACCATAGGGCACCCATAGGGCCCGCGGGGACCCATAAGGACCATGGGGCAACCATGGGGCAACCATAGGGACCCATAGAGTCCATAGGGACCATGGGGCACCCATAGGGACCATAGGGCACCCATGGTGAGCCATAGGGACCCATCCCATAGGCACCATAGGGCACCCATAGAGCCTGTGGGTACCCATAGGGACCATGGGGCACACATAGAAACCCATAGAGCCCATAGGGACCATAGGGCACCCATAAGGACTGTAGAGCCCATGGGGACCCTTGGGGACAATAGGGCACCTATAGGGACCATAGGGCACCCATAAGGACTGTAGAGCCCATGGGGACCCTTGGGGACAATAGGGCACCTATAGGGACCATAGGGCACCCATAGAGACCCATAGAGCACATCTGGACCCATGAAGACCGTGGGACACCCATAGGGACCCATAGAGCCCATAGGGATCATAGGGCACCCATAGGGACCATAGGGCACCTATATAGCCCGTGGGGACCCATAGGGACCATAGGGCAACCATAGGGACCCATAGATCCCATGGGGACCTATAAGGACTATAGGGCTCCCACAGAGACCCATAGAGCCCGTGGGAACCATAGGGCACCCATAGAGACCTGTAGAGCTCATAGGGACTATAGGGCCCCATGGGGACCCGTAGAGCCCATAGAGCACCCGTAGAGCCCTTAGAGCACCCATAGAGCACCCATAGAGCCCCCAGGTGCCCCCAGAGCCGCTATGGCCTCCATAGGCACCAGAAGGAGCCCCATAGCTAATGAAGCCCCCCTAGATACCACCCTATGGCCCCTATAGCACCCTATGGCCCCCATGGGCACCAGCAGAGCCCCATTGGCCCCAAAGCTCCCCTAGATGCCATCAGAGCCCCTATGGCTCCCATAGCCCCCCAATAACCTCCATAGGCACCACTAGAGCCCAACTGCCCCGGAAGGCCCCGTAGATGCCACCAGAGCCCCGATGGCCCCCATAGCTCCCCTACAGCCCCCATAGGAACCAGTAGAGCCCCATTGCCCCTAAAGCCCCCTTAGATGCCACCAGACTCCCTACGGCCCCCATAGCCTCCCCCTACGGCTCCCATTGCTTCTGAAGCACCCCTAGATGCCACCAGAGCCCCTATGGCCCCCATAGGCACCAACTGGACCCAGAAGCACCAGCAGAACCCCGCTGCCCTCGAAGCCCCCTTAGATGCCACCAAAGCCCCTACGACCCCCACCCCCCCCCCCCCATGTGCACCAACTGGACCCAGAGGGACCGGCAGAGCCCCACAGCTTCTGACACCCCCCCCAGGGTGCCCCCCGAGCCCCTATGGCCCCCATAGGCACCGGAAGAGGCCCTGCTGCAGCAGCGAGAGGCGCCGGGTCTTGCGGATGAGGACGTCGGCGATCTGGCACATCTCGATGCTGATGAAGAAGACGGTGTAGCACGTGTACTGCTGGTAGCGCCGCTGCTCGAAGGTCTGCGGGGAGGGACACCCACACCCCGAGGGAAGCACCCTATAGGCGCCTATAGAGCCCTCGGGCGCCTCTAGAGGCCCCGGGGACCTACAGAGCCCATAGAGAACCGTGGAGCCCGTAGAGGGCCGCAGGGACCCAGAGGGGACCTGTGAAGCCCCATGGGGACCTGTAGGACCCATAGCGACCTACAGGACCCATAGAGACCTATAGAGGCCATAGGGACCTACAGAGCCCGTAGAGAGCCGTACGGACCTTATAGAACCCATAGGGAACTTGTAAAGTCCTCTGGGGAGCTGTAGGACCCATAGGGACCTATAGAGGTCATAGGGACCTATAGAGGTCATAGGGACCTGTAGAGGTCATAGGGACCTGTAGAACCCATAGAGGGCCATAGGGACCTTCCAGAACCCGTAGGGAATCTGTAAAGCCCCATGGGGACCTGTAGGACCCATAGGGACCTATAGAGGCCATAGGGACCTATAGAACCCATAGAGGGCCATAGGGACCTTCCAGAACCCGTAGGGAATCTGTAAAGCCCCATGGGGACCTGTAGGACCCATAGGGACCTATAGAGCCCATAGAGAGCTGTAGGGACCTATAGAACACATAGGGAACCTGTAAAACCCCATGGGGACCTGTAGGACCCATAGTGACCTATAGAGGCCATAGGGACCCATAGAGCCCATAGGGAGATGTAGGGACCTTATAGAACCCGTAGGGACCCTGTAAAGCCCTGTAGGGGCCTATAGGACCCATGGTGACCTATAGAGGCCATAGGGACCTTACAAAGCCCATAGAGAGCCATAGGGTCCGTAGGGACCTGTAGAACCTGAAGGGACCCTGTAAAACCCCATGGGGACCTGTAGGACCCATAGGCACCTATAGAGGCCATAGGGACCTATAGAGCCCATAGGCACCTATAGAGCTCATAGGGAACATATAGGGACCTATAGAGCCCACAGAGAGCCATAGAACCCATAAGGACCTATAAAGCCCATGGGGATCCATAGAGTCCATAGGCACCTATAGAGCCCATAAGGAACCTGTAGAACCCATAGGGACCTACAGAGCCCATAGGGCACCTACAGGGACCTATAGAGCCCATAGGGCACCTACTGAGACCATATGGACCTGTAGAGCCCATAGGGCACCCATAGGGACCTACAGAGCTCATAGGGAACCTGTAAAGCTCCATAGGGACCTACAGGACCTATAGCACCCATAGGATCACCTATAGCTCCCATAGGCACCTATAGAACCCCATAAGCATCCCTACAGCCACCCATAGTGCCCCATAGACTTGTATAGCAGGAGCACCTATAGGACCTACAGGCACCCCATAGGTGCCACCAGAACCCCTATGGTCCCCCATAGCCCCCATAGACATTGGTAGAGTCCCATAGCCTCTATAGCCTCTATAGGCCCCAGAAGAACACCTATAACCCCCATAGGAACCAGTAGAGCCCCATTGTCCCTGAAGCCCCCCTTGATGTCACCATTGCCCCTATAGCCCCCATAGGAACCAGTAGAGCCCGACATCCCCTGAAGCCCCCCTAGATGCCACCACTGCCCCTATGGCCCCCATAGGTGCCTCCAGAGTCTCAGAACCCCTATAGGTCACCTATGGCCCCCATAGGCACCAACAGGACCCATAGGCACCAGCAGAGCCCCATTGCCCCCGAAGTACCCCTAGATGCCCCCAGAGCCCCTATGGCCCCCAGAGTCCGCCTATAGCCCCCATAGGAACCAGCAGAGCCCCATTGACCCTGAAGCCCTCCTAGATGCCACCAGAGCCTCTATGGCTCCCATAGCCCCCCTATGGCCCACATAGGCACCAGCAGAGCCCCACAGCACCTGAAGCCCCCCTAGATGCCACCAGAGCCCCTATGGCCCCCATAGCCCCCCTACAGCCCCCATAGGCACCAGCAGAGCCCCATTGGCCCTAAAGCCCCCCTAGATGCCACCAGAGCCCCTATGGCCCCCATAGCCCCCCTACAGCCCCCATAGGCACCAGCAGAGCCCCATTGGCCCTAAAGCCCCCCTAGATGCCACCAGAGCCCCTATGGCCCCCATAGCCCCCCTACAGCCCCCATAGGCACCAGCAGAGCCCCATTGGCCCTAAAGCCCCCCTAGATGCCACCAGAACCTCTATGGCCTCCATAACCCCCCTACAACCTCCATAGGCACCAGCAGAGCGCCACCGCCCCCGAAGCCCCCCTAGATGCCACCAGAGCCCCTACGGCCCCCATAGCCCCCCTACAGCCTCCATAGGCACCAGCAGAGCCCCATTGGCCCTAAAGCCCCCCTAGATGCCACCAGAACCTCTATGGCCTCCATAACCCCCCTACAACCTCCATAGGCACCAGCAGAGCGCCACCGCCCCCGAAGCCCCCCTAGATGCCCCCATTGCCACTATGGCCCCCATAGGTGCCCCCAGCCCCTCCGTTCGCACCCATTGCTGGCCGTAGCTGTCCTGCAGCTCCTGCTCGTGGGTGTCCTCCCAGCGCGGGCGCAGCCCCAGGCAGAGCAGGGGCCACCACCCCTCCTGCGCCATCGCCACGAAGTAGTCGGTGAAGCCGGCGAAGGACTGGATGGCACCTGGAAGGGCAGGTGGGCACCTGTGGGTGGGTGGCCAGGGGCACGTGGACCCCACCTGGCCCGGCACCCGTGGTCCCAGGTGTCCCAGCACCCATGGATCCAGATGTCCCAGCACCCAAGGTTCCAGGTGTCCCAGCACACATGGTTCCAGGTGTCCCAGCACTTATGGGTCCAGGTGTCCAGGTGTCCCAGCACCCATGGGCCCAGGTATCTGGACATCCATGCTCCCAGGTGTCTCAGCACCCATGGTTCCAGGTGTCCCAGCACCCACGGGCCCAGGTGTCCAGGTGTCCCAGCACCCATGGTTCCAGGTGTCCCAGCACCCACTGGCCCAGGTGTCCCAGCACCCAAGGTCCCAGGTGTCCCAGCACCCACTGGCCCAGGTGTCCCAGCACCCAAGGTCCCAGGTGTCCCAGCACCCATGGATCCAGGAGTCCCAACATGCATGGACCCAGGTGTCCCAGCAATTATGGAACCAGGTGTCCAGGTGTCCCAGCACCCATGGTCCCAGGTGTCCCAGCACCCATGGTCCCAGGTGTCCCAGCATCCATGGACCCAGGTGTCCAGGTGGACCAGCGCCCATGGACAAAGGGCCCCAGGTGTCCAGGTGTCTCAACACACACGGACTCAGGTGTCTGGACATCCATGGACCAAGGTCCCCAGATGGCCCAGGACCCAAGGACCCAGGTGTCTCAGCACCCATGGACCCAGGTGTCCAGGTGTCCCAGCACCCATGGGCCAAGGTGTCCCAGCAGCCCTGGACCCAGGTGTCCCAGCACCCATGGACCCAGCTGTCCAGGTGGCCCATGGACCCAGGTGTCCCAACACCTATGGACCCAGGTATCTGGACACCCATGGACCAAAGTCCTCTAGGTGTGTCCTGTCCTCCCCCACCATAGCCACCATCCAGGTGACCTCCATGGCCACCATCCAGGTGACCTCTGTGGCCACCACCCAGGTGACCTCCATGACCACCTCCCAAGAGACCTCCATGACCATGTCCCAGGTGACCTCCCATCCAGGCCCAGGTGACCTCCATGGCCACCTCCCAGGTGACCTCTGTGGCCACCACCCAGGTGACCTCCATGACCACCTCCCAAGAGACCTCCATGACCATGTCCCAGGTGACCTCCCATCCAGGCCCAGGTGGCCTCCATGGCCACCTCCCAGGAGACCTCCATGGCCACCTCCCAGGTAACCTCTGTGGCCATGTCTCAGGAGACCTCCATGACCACCTTCCAGGTGACATCCCATCCAGGCCCAGGTGACCTCCATGGCCACCTCCCAAGAGACCTCCATGGCCACCTCCCACGTGACCTCCATGACCACCACCCAGGTGACCTCCATGGCCACCTCCCAAGAGACCTCCATGACCACCACCCAGGTGACCTCCATGGCCACCACCCAGGTGACCTCCATGGCCACCTCCCAAGAGACCTCCATGGCCAGCTCCCAGGTGACCTCTGTGACCACATCCCAGGAGACCTCCATGGCCAGCAACCAGGTGACCTCCCACCCCTGCCCAGGTGACCCCTCACCTATCTGGAAGTAGGAGTAGGCGGCCAAGGGTTCGTTGACCAAGCGGTCGCGCCGGGGGTTGCGGGGCTTCAGGTGCATGATGTCGCTCTCCGCCCGCTCGTAGGCCAAGGAGACCGAGGGGAACTGAGGACACAGGAGACCAGGGTGGACCTCGAGCTCCAGGTGGGGCACCCCAGCACCTGGGCAGGGGTCCCAACCCATGGGGTGAAGGATCCAACCATGGGTGAAGGGTCCAACCATGGGTGAAGGATCCAACCTTTGGTGAAGGATCCAACCTTGGGGTGAAGGATCCAGCCATGGGTGAAGGATCCCAACCCAAGGGTGAAGGATCCAACCCATGGTGAAGAACCCAACCATGGGTGAAGGATCCAACCCATGGGTGAAGGATCCAACCATGGGTGAAGGATCCAACCTTGGGTGAAGGATCCAACCTTGGGGTGAAGGATCCAGCCATGGGTGAAGGATCCCAACCATGGGTGAAGGATCCAACCTTGGGTGAAGGATCCAACCTTGGGGTGAAGGATCCAACCCTGGGTGAAGGATCCAACACATGGTGAAAACCCAACCTTGGGTGAAGGATCCAACCCATGGTTGAAGGATCCAACCCATGGTGAAAACCCAACCATGGGTGAAGGATCCAACCCATGGGTGAAGGATCCAACCTTGGGTGAAGGATCCAGCCATGGGGTGAAGGATCCAGCCATGGGTGAAGGATCCAGCCATGGGTGAAGGATCCCAACCATGGGTGAAGGATCCAACCCTGGGGTGAAGGATCCAACCTTAGGGTGAAGGATCCAACCTTGGGTGAAGGATCCAACACATGGTGAAGGGTCCAACCCATGGGTGAAGGATCCAACCATGGGTGAAGGATCCCAACCCATGGTTGAAGGATCCAACCCATGGTGAAAACCCAACCTTGGGTGAAGGATCCAACCTTGGGGTGAAGGATCCAACCTTTGGTGAAGGATCCAACCTTGGGGTGAAGGATCCAGCCATGGGTGAAGGATCCCAACCCAAGGGTGAAGGATCCAACCCATGGTGAAGAACCCAACCATGGGTGAAGGGTCCAACCATGGGTGAAGGATCCAACCTTTGGTGAAGGATCCAACCTTGGGGTGAAGGATCCAGCCATGGGTGAAGGATCCCAACCCAAGGGTGAAGGATCCAACCCATGGTGAAGAACCCAACCATGGGTGAAGGATCCAACCCATGGGTGAAGGATCCAACCATGGGTGAAGGATCCAACCTTGGGTGAAGGATCCAGCCATGGGGTGAAGGATCCAGCCATGGGTGAATGATCCCAACCATGGGTGAAGGATCCAACCTTAGGGTGAAGGATCCAACCTTGGGTGAAGGATCCAACACATGGTGAAAACCCAACCTTGGGTGAAGGATCCAACCCATGGTGAAGGGTCCAACCCATGGGTGAAGGATCCAACCATGGGTGAAGGATCCCAACCCATGGTTGAAGGATCCAACCCATGGTGAAAACCCAACCTTGGGTGAAGGATCCAACCTTGGGGTGAAGGATCCAGCCATGGGTGAAGGATCCCAACCCAAGGGTGAAGGATCCAACCCATGGTGAAGAACCCAACCATGGGTGAAGGATCCAACCCTGGGGGAAGGATCCAACCCTGGGGTGAAGGATCCCAACCATGGGTGAAGGATCCAACCTTGGGTGAAGGATCCAACCTTGGGGTGAAGGATCCAACCTTGGGTGAAGGATCCAACACATGGTGAAAACCCAACCTTGGGTGAAGGATCCAACCCATGGTGAAGGATCCAACCCACGGGGTGCAGGACCCAAGCAGTTGATGTTCTTGTTGAAGAACCTCAACCAATTGAACGTTCCTGGTTGAAGAGCCTCAACCAGTGGATGTTCCCTGTGAGGAACCTCAACCAGTTGAAGGTTCCTGGTTGAATAACCTCAACCAGTGGATGATCCTTGTGAGGAACCTCAACCAATTCAAGGTTCCTCTTGAGGAACCTCAACCTGTTGAAGGGTCCTCTTGAGGAACCTCAACTAATTGAAAGTATCTGGGTGAGGAAGCTCAATGAGTTGAAGGTTCCCCTTGAGGAACCTCAACCAGTTGAAGGTTCCTTGTGAGGAACCTCAATGAGTTGAATGTTCCTGCTTGAAGAACCTCAACTGGTTGAAGGTTCCTGGTTGAAGAACCTCAACCAATTGAAGGTTCCTGGTGAGGAGCCTCAACCAGTTGATGCTCCTGGTTGAAGAACCTCAACGAGTTGAATGTTCCTGGTGAGGAGCCTCAACCAATTGAAAGTTCCTGGTTGAGGAATATCAACCAGTTTAAGGGTCCTGTTGAGGAACCTCAACTGGTTGATCTACTGGTTGAAGAACCTCAACCAGTGGATGTTACTGGTGAGGAACCTCAACCAGTTGAAGGTTTCTTGTTGAAGAATTTCAACCAGTGGATGTTCCCTTTGAGGAATCTCAACCAGTTGAAGGTTCCTGGTTGAAGAACCTCAACCAATTGAAGGTTCCTATTGAGGAACCTCAACGAGTTGAAGGTTCCTTGTGAGGAACCTCAACTAATTGAAGGTTCCTGGTGAGGAACCTCAACTGGTTGATGCTCCTGGTTGAAGAACCTGAACCAGTGGATGCTCCTTGTGAGGAACCTCAACCAGTTGAAGGTTCCTTGTGAGGAACCTCAACCAATTGAAGGTTCCTGGTGAGGAACCTCAACTGGTTGACGCTCCTGGTTGAAGAACCTGAACCAGTGGATGCTCCTTGTGAGGAACCTCAACCAGTTGAAGGTTCCTTGTGAGGAACCTCAACCAATTGAAGGTTCCTGGTGAGGAACCTCAACTGGTTGATGCTCCTGGTTGAAGAACCTGAACCAGTGGATGCTCCTTGTGAGGAACCTCAACCACTTGAAGGTTCCTGGTGGTGAACCTCAGCCAGTTGATGCTCCTGGTTGAAGAACCTCAACCAGTTGAAGGTTCCTTGTGAGGAACCTCAACCAATTGAAGGTTCTTCTTGAGGAACCTCAACGAGTTGAAGGTTCCTGCTCGAAGAACCTCAACCAACTGAAGGTTCCTGGTTGAAGAACTTCAACCAGTGGCCATTCCCAGTGAGGACCGAGGTCTCCATCCACTCACGATGTCGGTGCAGAGCTCGATGAAGAGGATGGTGATGCAGCCCAAGGGCAGAGGGACGCTGGCCGTGATGTAGATCAAGTAGGGGGTCAACTCGGGGATGTTCTTGGTCAAGGTGTAGGCGATGGACTTCTTCAGGTTATCGAAGATCAGGCGACCTGGAGGTGGGACAAGAAACCTGGTGGTGGTGGTGGTGACCCAAGAGCCTCGTGGTCCTCCTTGGAGTCTTCTCCAACCCCCACCTTGCTCGACGCCGGTGACGATGGAGGCGAAGTTGTCGTCGAGGAGGATCATGTCGGCCGCGTTCTTGGCGGCGTCGGAGCCGGCGATGCCCATGGCCACCCCGATGTCGGCCTTCTTCAGCGCGGGGGAGTCGTTCACCCCATCGCCCGTCACCGCCACGATGGCGCCCTGGGGACAACCCCCGGGGGGGTGGGATGTGGGTTGGAGGGGGGGGGGGGACCTTCAACCTGGTGGCCTCTTGGGGACCTTCTCTGAACTCCCTTGAGGTGGCTTCTCGGGGACTTTCGCCTTCCCAACCATGGTGGCACATTGAGAACATCCCCATTGTCCTCATGATGGCGTCTTGGGGACCTTCTCCAACCCTCTCGTGGTGGCCTCTTGGGGACCTTCTCCAGCCCTCCCATGGTGGCCTCTTGGGGACCTTCTCCAACCCCCCCATGGTGGCCTCTTGGGGACCTTCTCCAACCCTCTCGTGGTGGCCTCTTGGGGACCTTCTCCAGCCCTCCCATGGTGGCCTCTTGGGGACCTTCTCCAACCCCCCCCATGGTGGCCTCTTGGGGACCTTCTCCAGCCCTCCCATGGTGGCCTCTTGGGGACCTTCTCCAATCCCCCCATGGTGGCCTCTTGGGGACCTTCTCCAGCCCTCCCATGGTGGCCTCTTGGGGACCTTCTCCAATCCCCCCATGGTGGCCTCTTGGGGACCTTCTCCAGCCCTCCCATGGTGGCCTCTTGGGGACCTTCTCCAGCCCTCCCATGGTGGCCTCTTGGGGACCTTCTCCAATCCCCCCATGGTGGCCTCTTGGGGACCTTCTCCAACCCTCCCATGGTGGCCTCTTGGGGACCTTCTCTAACCCCCCCATGGTGGCCTCTTGGGGACTTTCTCCAGCCCTCCCATGGTGGCTTCTTGGAGACCTTCTCCAACCCCCCCATGGTGGCCTCTTGGGGACCTTCTCCAGCCCTCTCGTGGTGGCCTCTTGGGGACCTTCTCCAATCCCCCCATGGTGGCCTCTTGGGGACCTTCTCCAGCCCTCCCATGGTGGCCTCTTGGGGACCTTCTCCAACCCCCCCATGGTGGCCTCTTGGGGACCTTCTCCAACCCTCCCATGGTGGTCTCTCGGGGCCATCAACATCCCAACCACAGTGGCATCTTGAAACCATCGTCATCCCCACCGTGGTGGCACCTTGAGGACCTTCATCATCCCAACCATGGTGGCAACTTGGGGACCACCTCTGACCTCCCCCCGAGGTGGCCTCTTGGTGGTCATCGGCAGCCCCACCGTGGTGGGACCTTGAGAACATCCCCATCCTCACTGTGGTGGCACCTTGAGATCATCCCCATCTTCCCCATGATGTCCCCTTGGGGACCTTCTCCAACACAACCATGGTGGCACCTTGAGATCATCCCCAACCTCCTCAAGGTGGCCTCTTGGGGACCTTCACCTTCCCAACCACGGTGGCACCTTGAGACCATCCCCACTCCTCCAAGTGGTGGCATCTGGAGGACCTTCACCATCCCCCCCATGATGAGCCTTGAGGACCATCCCCATCCCAACCATGGTGGCCTCTTGGGGACACGAAGACCATGACCATTCCAGCCATGGTGGCACCTTGAGACCATCCCCATCCCCATCGTGGTGGCACCTTGAGATCACCCCCATTGTCCCCATGGTGGCACCTTGAGGACCTTCCCCACCTTCCCCATGGTGGCATCTCGAGGACCTTCACCATCCCCCCCCGTGACGAACCTTGAAGACCATCTCCAACCCCCCCATGGTGGCACCTTGAGGACCGTCCCCATCTCCCCCGTGGTGGCATCTGGAGGACCTTCACCATCCCAACCATGGTGGCACCTTGGGGACCATCTCCAACCCCTCCATGGTGGCCTCTTGAGGACCTTCCCCATCCCAACCATGGTGGCACCTTGGGGACCATCCCCATCCCCTCCATGGTGGCCTCTTGCAGACCATCCCCATTCCCTCCATGGTGGCCTCTTGGGGACCATCTCCAACCCCCCCATGGTGGCCTCTTGCAGACCATCCCCATCCCCTCCATGGTGGCCTCTTGGGGACCATCTCCAACCCCCCCATGGTGGCCTCTTGCAGACCATCCCCATCCCCTCCATGGTGGCCTCTTGGGGACCATCTCCAACCCCCCGATGGTGGCCTCTTGCAGACCACCCTCATCCCCTCCATGGTGGCCTCTTGGGGACAGGAGGACCTTCCCCATCCCAACCATGGTGGCACCTTGAAGAACGTCCCCATCTCCTCCATGGTGGCATCTGGAGGACCTTCCCCACCCCTCCCCGTGGTGGCATCTGGAGGACCTTCCCCATCCCAACCATGGTGGCACCTTGGGGACCATCTCCAACCCCTCCCATGGTGGCCTCTTGAGGACCTTCACCATCCCAACCATGGTGGCACCTTGGGGACCATCTCCAACCCCCCCATGGTGGCCTTTTGAGGACCTTCCCCATCCCAACCATGGTGGCACCTTGAGACCATCCCCATCCCCATTCTCCGCGTGGTGGCACCTGGAGGACCTCCCCCACCCTCCCCACGGTGGCATCTCGAGGTCCTTCCCCCCGAGGTCCCCACCAGCCGTTGGCAGCTCTCCACGATCACGAGCTTCTGCTGCGGCGAAGTCCTCGCGAAGACCATCTCGGGGTGGGCTCGGAGAAGACCTTCGAGAGCCCCCGGGGCCATGGCCGCAAGCTCCGCCCCCGTCACCACCCGCGCCCGGGCCTGCCTGGGTGGGCACAGAGGAGACACCTGGGTCCCACCTCACCTGGGACACCCCTGGGGGCACCTGGGACACCCCTTGGGACACCTTGAGACACCTCAACCACCCTGGTTCTCCATGGAGATCCATCTCCCCCAACCTCGTGGTGGCCACCACGGGCCACCTGTACCCCCCAAACCACCTCACCTGGGTCCCACCTCACCTGGGACACCTGGATCCCACCTTGGGACACCTGATCCACCCTTTGGGACACCTTGGGACACCTCGGGACACCTCAACCACCCTCGTTCTCCATGGAGATCCATCTCCCACAACCTCGTGGTGGCCACCACGGGCCACCTGTACCCCCCAAACCACCTCACCTGGGTCCCACCTCACCTGGGACACCTGGATCCCACCTTGGGACACCTGATCCACCCTCTGGGACACCTTGAGACCCCTTGGGACACCTCAACCACCCTGGTTCTCCATGGAGATCCATCTCCCCCAACCTTGTGGTGGCCACCACGGGCCACCTGTACCCCCCAAACCACCTCACCTGGGTCCCACCTCACCTGGGACACCTGGATCCCACCTTGGGACACCTGATCCACCCTTTGGGACACCTTGAGACCCCTTGGGACACCTCAACCACCCTCGTTCTCCATGGAGATCCATCTCCCACAACCTCGTGGTGGCCACCACGGGCCACCTGCACCCCCCAGCCCCACCTGGGTCCCACCTTGCCCCCCCCCCCGAGGTCCCCCCATGGCTCACCTGGGCTCCACCTGCTCGAGGGGGAGGCGCAGCCGCGCCGCCACCTCCTCGGGGGTCTCGCTGCCCTCCGAGATGATCCCCACGGCGGCCGCGATGGCCTTGGCCGTGATGGGGTGGTCACCGGTCACCATGATCACCTGGGGGTAGGGGTGGGGGGGACACAAGGTGGGTGGTGGTGGGGGGGGGGGTGTCACACACCTGGGGTGGGGTCTGGGGGGGGTCACCTCAGACCCGACTCCCCCGGGGACCCCCCCGGGGTTGCTTCAGGTTCTTGGTGGGACCCCATCCCCACGTCCCTCCTTCTCATCGAGGTTCCCCCCACCCTTGATCCCCCCCACCCTTTGATCTCCCCCCACCCCTCCATGCCCCTCCCCATGGTGTCCCCCCACCCTCGATCTCCCCCCACCCTCGATCTCCCCCCACCCTCAATCTCCCCCCACCCTTTGATCTCCCCCCACCCTCGATCTCCCCCCACCCTCGATCTCCCCCCACCCTTGATCTCCACCCACCCCTCCATGTCCCCCCCCCATGGTTCCTCCCACCCTTGATCTCCCCCCACCCTTTGATCTCCCCCCACCCCTCGATCTCCCCACCCCTCGATCTCCCCCCACCCATTGGTGTCCCCCCCAATGTCCCCCCACCCTTTGATCTCCCCCCACCCTTTGATCTCCCCCCACCCCTCGATCTCCCCCCACCCTTTGATCTCCCTGCACCCCTCGATCTCCCCCCACCCTCGATCTCCCCCCACCCACTGATGTCCCCCCCCTCGATCTCCCCCACCCTCGATCTCCCCCCACCCCTCGATGTCCCCCCCCCATGGTGTCCCCCCACCCTCGATCTCCCCCCACCCTTTGATCTCCCTGCACCCCTCGATCTCCCCCCACCCCTCGATCTCCCCCCACCCTTTGATCTCCCTGCACCCCTCGATCTCCCCCCACCCCTCCATGTCCCCCCCCCACCCATGTTGTCCCCCCCCCCCCTTACCCTGATCCCTGCCGTTCGACACTTGAGCACGGCCTGGGGGACGGTGGCCCTGGGGGGGTCGATCATGGACACCAACCCCGCGAAGCAGAGCCCGGAGGCCACCTCAGGGAGGGCCTCGGGGTCCGTCCCGGCCACCACGGTCCCCGCTGGGAGCCACCGGGCGCAGAACCCTGGAGGAGGACAGGGAGTGACACACACACACCAGAGGGGACATCTCCACCTCCCCTTGATGTCCTTCAACCCCCCCCCAACCCCTCATCCTCTTGGTGGACCCCCATCCCCACGTTCCTCCATCCCCTTGATGTTCCTCAAAGCCCTGGTGTCCCCCCATCCCCACAACCCCCCATCCCCTCGATGTCCCTCAACCCCGTGGTGGCCCCCCAACCCCTCATCCCCTTGGTGGATCCCCATCTCCACGTTCCCCCACCCCCTAGATATCCCCCCAACTCGATGTCCCCCATCCCCTTGGTGTCCCCCCCATCCCCACGTCCCCCCATCCTCTTGATGTCCCTCAACCCCATGGTGTCCCCCCACCTCCCCCTGGTGTTCCCCCATCTCCACGTCCCCCCACACCCTCTTTATGTCCCCCCCAACCTCACGTCCCCCCATCCCCACCTTCCTCTTTGTCCTTGATGTCCCTCAAACACCTGGTGTCCCCCCATCCCCACCTCCCCATGGTGTCCCCCCATCTCCACATCCCCTCCATGTCCTTGATGTCCCCCCATCCTTATGTCCCCCCATCCCCTTGATGTCCCCCCCACCTCAATGTCCCCCATCCCCTTGATGTCCCCCCCATCCTTACGTCTCCACATCCCCTTGATGTCCCTCCCCCACCTCGATGTCCCCCATCCCCCTGGTGTCCCCCCATCCCCACATCCCCCCCACGTCCTTGATGTCCCCCCATCCCTCCATGTCCCTTCACCCCCCCCGGTGTCCCCCCATCTCCACATCCCCCCATCCCCATGGTGTCCCCCCATCTCCATGTCCCCCCATCCCCTTGATGTCCCCCCATCCTTACATCCCCCCATCCCCTTGATGTCCCCCCACCTCGATGTCCCCCATCCTCTTGGTGTCCCCCCATCCCCACATCCCCCCCACATCCTTGATGTCCCCCCATCCCCTTGACGTCCCCCCCACCTTGATGTCCCCCATCCCCCTGGTGTCCCCCCATCCCCACATCCCCCCCATCCCCTTGATGTCCCCCCATCCCCACATCCCCCCATCCCCTTGCTGTCCCCCCCACCTCAATGTCCCCCATCCCCCTGGTGTCTCCCCATCCCCACATCCCCCCCACATCCTTGATGTCCCCCCATCCCCTTGCTGTCCCCCCCACCTCAATGTCCCCCATCCCCCTGGTGTCCCCCCATCCCCACATCCCCCCCCACGTCCTTGATGTCCCCCCATCTCCACATCCCCCCATCCCCCTGGTGTCCCCCCATCCCCACATCCCCCCCAACCCCTTGATGTCCCCCATCCCCTTGATGTCCCCCCCCACCTCGATGTCCCCCATCCCCTTGATGTCCCCCCCATCCCCACATCCCCTCCCATCCCCTTGATGTCCCCCCCACCTCAATGTCCCCCATCCCCCTGGTGTCCCCCCATCCCCACATCCCCCCCCACGTCCTTGATGTCCCCCCATCCTTACGTCCCCCCATCCCCACGTCCCGTGTCCATCCCCCCCCCCCCCCCAGGTCCCACTCACCCAGGACCCTCTCCCCTCGCCCCCCCAGCTCCGCGTAGGCCCCCTCGAAGGCCTCTCTCCACTGGGTGTCCAAGGGGAGCTCCTGGCCCTTGAGGAGCACCGAGCTGCACCTCTCCAGGACCCTCTCGGGGGCTCCTTTCAGCACCAGCAGCTGCCGCTCCCCGGCCTCGTGCACCGACAGCTGTGGTGGGACAGGGACACAGCTGGACTGGGGGGGGGGACACCTGGGGACCACCTGGGTGCCTGGGCCACCCCCTTGGGTGCTTTGGGTTCCTCAAGGAACCTGCTGGAGATCAAGGAACCTTCTGGATACCAAGGGACCGCCTGGACACCTGGGTCCCTCTTGGGGGCTTTGAGTTCCTCAAGAACATCAAGGAACCTTCTGGACATCAAGGAACCTTCTGGACATCAAGGGACCTTCCGGACATCAAGGGACCTTCCAGATACAAAGGGACCACCTGGGTCCCCCCTTGGATGTTTGGGTTCCTCAAGGAGATAAAGGCAACCTCCAGGAGATAAAGGTTCTTCCGGGACACCTGGGTCCACCCTTGGATGCTTTGGGTTCCTCAAGAACCTCAGGGAACCTTCTGGACATCAAGGGACCTCCTGGAGATCAAGGAACCTTCTGGACATCAAGAGACCTTCTGGATACCAGGGACCCACCTGGGTTCCCCTTTGGATGCTTTGGGTTCCTCAAGAACCTCCTGGAGATCAAGGAACCCTCTGGAGATCAAGGAACCTTCTGGACATCAAGGGACATTCTGGTTACCCAGGGACCACCTGGGCACCAACCTTGGGTGCTTTGGGTTCCTCAAGAACCTCAGGAAGCTCCTGGACACCTGGGTCCCCCCTTTGAAAATCAGGTTCCTCAAGAACATCAAGGAACCTTCTGGACATCAAGGGACCCTCTGAACATCAAGGTTGCTCCTGGACACCGGGATCCCCCCATGGATGCTTTGGGTTCCTCAAGAACATCAAGGAACCTCCTGGACATCAAGGACCTTCCTGGACACCTGAATTCCCCTAGGACACTTGGGTTCCTCGTGGTCATCAGGGTTCCTCAAGACCACCAAGGTTCCTCCTGGACACCTGAGTCCCCCCTTGGACACTTGGGTTCCTCAAGAACATCAAGGAACCTCTTGGACATCAGGGTTTCTCATGACCACCAAGGTTCCTCCTGGACTCCTGGGTCCTTCTTGGATCCTTGGGTTCCTCAAGAACATCAAGGACCCTCCTGGACATCAAGGACCTTCCTGGACACCTGAATTCCCCTTGGACACTTGGGTTCCTCGTGGCCATCAGGGTTCCTCAAGACCACCAAGGTTCCTCCTGGACACCTGGGTCCTTCTTGGATCCTTGGGTTCCTCAAGACCATCAAGGAACCTCTTGGACATCAGGGTTCCTCATGACCACCGAGGTTCCTCCTGGACTCCTGGGTCCTTCTTGGATCCTCAGGTTCCTCAAGAACATCAAGGAACCTCTTGGACATCAGGGTTCCTCATGACCACCGAGGTTCCTCCTGGACTCCTGGGTCCTTCTTGGATCCTCAGGTTCCTCAAGAACATCAAGGAACCTCTTGGACATCAGGGTTTCTCATGACAACCAAGGTTCCTTCTGGACTCCTGGGTCCTTCTTGGACACTTGGGTTCCTCAAGAACATCAAGGACCCTCCTGGACATCAGGGTTCCTCATGACCACCTGGACACCAGGTTTCCCCCCCCCCACCCCCGAGACCCTCATTTCCCTCCCAACCCTTCTTCCCTCCACCAAAGACCTCCCGGTTGTCCTCACCTGGAACTTGTTGGTGGAGTTGAAGGGCAGCTCGGCCACCTTGGGGAAGCGCCCACGGGCCTCGGCCACCGACCCCACCGTCACCTCCGCGAACTTCAGCAGCGCCGTCTCCGAGGCATCGCCGATCACCTCGCGCTGCCGGGAGGGGACAGCGTGGGGGGGGTGGTGGGGACACCTCTGGAGACCCTCCAGGGGCCTACAGACCACCCCCCCAGCACCATAGATGGTCTTTATGGACCTCCCGGCTCCATAGATGGTCATTATGGACCTCCCAGCACCATATATGGTCCATATGGACCTCCTGGTTCCATATATGGTCATCATGGACCTCCTGGTTCCATCCATGGTCATTATGGACCTCCCAGCACCATATATGGTCCATATGGACCTCCTGGTTCCATATATGGTCATCATGGACCTCCTGGTTTCATCCATGGTCATTACGGACCTCCCAGCACCATATATGGTCCATATGGACCTCCTGGTTCCATATATGGTCATCATGGACCTCCTGGTTCCATCTATGGTCATTATGGACCTCCCAGCTCCATATGTGGTCCATATGGACCTCCTGGTTCCATATATGGTCCATATGGACCTCCTGGTTCCATATATGGTCATCATGGACCTCCTGGTTCCATCCATGGTCATTATGGACCTCCCAGCACCATATATGGACCTCCTGGTTCCATCCATGGTCATTATGGACCTCCCAGCACCATATATGGCCCATATGGACCTCCTGGTTCCATATATGGTCATCATGGACCTCCTGGTTCCATCTATGGTCATTATGGACTTCCCAGCACCATATATGGTCCATATGGACCTCCTGGTTCCATATATGGTCATCATGGACCTCCTGGTTCCATCTATGGTCATTATGGACCTCCCAGCTCCATCTGTGGTCCATATGGACCTCCTGGTTCCATATATGGTCCTATAGACCTCCTGGTTCCATATCTGGTCCTCCCATCCCCATATAAGGGTCCATATGGACATCCCTGTTCCATATATGGCCATCCCAGCCCCATATAATATCCATATGGACCTCCTGGTACCACATATGTTCCTCCCAGCCCCTTCTGAGATCTTTATGGACCTCCTGGTTCCTTAGATGGGCCTCCTGGTTCCATATATGGTCCTCCCACCCCCAATATAGGGTCCATATGGACCTCCTGATTCTATCTATGGGCCTCCTGGTTCCATACATGGTCCTCCCACCCCCATATAAGGTCCATATGGACCTCCTGGCTCCGTAT
Organism: Dromococcyx pavoninus; assembly: GCA_033558185.1. Taxonomy (NCBI): domain Eukaryota; kingdom Metazoa; phylum Chordata; class Aves; order Cuculiformes; family Neomorphidae; genus Dromococcyx; species Dromococcyx pavoninus. The sequence goes on from JAUMJL010001655.1 coordinate 22,591, forward strand.
GTGGACCTCCTGGTTCCATACATGGTCCTCCCACCCCCAATATAAGGTCCATATGGACCTCCTGGTTCTATCTATGGACCTCCTGGTTCCATACATGGTCCTCCCATCCCCAACATAAGGTCCATGTGGACCTCCCAGTCCAAGTATGGCGCTCCCAGCCCCCTCTGAGGTCCATACAGACCTCCCGGTCCATATTTGCCCCCCCGGGGGGGTTCTCCTGCAGGTCCCACCTTGGCCACGGGGACGTTGTCCTGGCCGCCCTTGAACTGGGCGCGGTTGCAGAGGGTGATGACGCGGCTCAGGGTGGTCCAGGTCTCCGAGGACTGGTCGAAGCTCTGCCCTGCATGGTGGGGGGGGGCACCACCCGGGCATCACCACCACCCAGTGGGGTCACCACCACCACCCCCTGGTGGACCCCCATCCCCACGTCCCCCCACACCCTTCACGTACCCCCAACTTGATGTCCCCCTCCACTTGATGTCCCTCAACACCCCCGATGTCTCCCCATCCACACGTCCCTCCATCCCCTTGACGTCCCTCAACCCCACTGGGGTCCCCCCCATCCCCTTGGAGGAAGAAGAGGAGGAGGTGAAGGAGAAGGAAGAGGAGAAGGAGGAGGAGAGGAGAAGAGGAGAAGGAGGAGGAGGAAAGGAGAAGGAGGAGGAGGAGAAGGAGAAGGAGGAGAAGGAGAAGGAGGAGAAGAGAAGGAGGAGAAGGAGGAGGAGGAGGAGAAGAGAAGGAGGAGAAGGAGGAGGAGAAGGTGGAGGAGGAGGAGGAGAAGGAGAAGGAGGAGGAGGAGGTGGAGGAGGAGGAGAATGAGGAGGAGGAGGAGAAGGAGAAGGAGAAGGAGAAGGAGAAGGAGAAGGAGAAGGAGAAGGAGAAGGGAGAAGGAGAAGGAGAAGGAGAAGGAGAAGGAGAAGGAGAAGGAGAAGGAGAAGAAGGAGGAGAATGAGGGAGGAGGAGAAGAGAAGGAGGAGGAGGAGAGAAGGAGAAGGAAGGAGAGGAGGAGGAGATGAGGAGGAGGAGGAGAAGGAGAAGGAGAAGGAGAAGAGAAGGAGAAGGAGAAGGAGAAGGAGAAGGAGAAGGAGAGAAGGAGAAGGAGGAGGAGGAGGTGGAGGAGGAGAAGGAGGAGGAGAGGAGAAGGAGGAGGAGGAGGAGGTGGTGGAGGAGGTGGAGGAGGAGGTGGAGGAGAAGGTGGGTGGAGAAGGTGGTGGAGAAGGTGGTGGAGAAGGTGGTGGAGAACATGGTGGAGGAAGTGGAGGAGGAGGAGAAGAAGGAGGAGGAGAAGGTGGTGGAGGAGGAGGAGAAGGTGGAGAGAAGGTGGTGGAGGAGGTGGTGGAGAAGGTGGTGGGTGGTCCTGGCCCTCACCTGATTGGTCCTCGGTGGTGTCGCCGTGTGGATGGTGTTGTCGAACCAGAGATGCGCCACGGTCATGCGGTTCTGGGTGAGGTCCCGGTCTTGTCGGAGCAGATGACCGAGGTGGAGCCCAAGGTCTCCACGGCCTCCAGGTTCTTCACCACGCAGTTCTTCCTCGCCAGGCGCTTGGCTGTCAGCGAGAGGCAAACCTGGGGGGGTACACGGGGGTCAGAGGACCTTCAGGGACCCTTGGGTGGCCTCCTGGAGCTCCTGGGGTGGTCTCAGAGCCACAGGGACCTCTTTGATACTGTGGGACCTCCAACTCTGGAGCTCCTGGGGTGGCCTTGGAGCCACGGGGACCTCTTGGATGTGGTGGCACCTCCAACCCTGGAGCTCCTGTGGTGGCCTTGGAGCCACAGGGACCTCTTGGATGTGGTGGGACCTCCAACCCTGGAGCTCCTGTGATGGTCTTGGAGCCACGGGGACCTCTTTGATACTGTGGGACCTCCAACCCTGGAGCTCCGGGGGTGGCCTTGGAGCCACGAGGACCTCCTAGTTGTGGTGGGACCTCCAACCCTGCAGGTTCCATGGTGGTCTTAGAGCCATGGGGACATCTTGGAGCTCCTGGGGTGGCTTTGAAACCATGAGGACCTCCTGGCTGCGGTGGGACCTCCAACCCTGGAGCTCCTGGGGTGGCCTTGGAGCCACAGGGACCTCTTGGATGTGGTGGCACCTCCAACTCCGGAGCTCCTGTGGTGGTTTTGGGTCCATGGGGACCTCCTGGGACTCCTGTGGTGGCTTTGGGTCCATGGGGACTTCCTGGAGCTCCTGTGATGGTCTTGGAGCCAAGGGGACCTCCTGGCTCTGTTGGGACCCCCAAACCTCGAGCTCCTGTGGTGGCCTTGGAGCCATGGGAACCTCTTTGATACGGTGGGACCTCCAACCCTGGAGCTCCTGTGGTGGCCTTGGAGCCACGGGGACCTCTTGGATGTGGTGAGATCTCCAACCCTGGATCTCCAACCACCCCACCCCGCCCCGAGGTGTCCCTCAAGCCGTACCGTGACGGTGGCCAGGAGCCCCTCGGGGACGTAGGCCACCACGATGGCCATGAAGAAGACCATGGCCCTCAGGAAGGGGTACCCGATGACCATGGCCACCACGAAGAAGGTGGCGCCGAAGAAGATGGCGAGGCCGGCGATGATGTCCACGAAGTGCTCGATCTCGATGGCGATCGGGGTCTTCTCGTTCTCCACCCCCGAGGCCAGGCTGGCGATGCGGCCGATGATCGTCCGGTCCCCAGTGTTGATCACCAAGCCCAGGGCCGTACCTGGGCCAGGTGAGACAGGTGAGACGTGGGTGGGACCCAGGTGGGACCCGGGTGGGACCCAGGGGGTCCATTTGGAACCCACACATCGAGGTGGGACCCAAGAGCCAGGTGGGACCAAGGCATCCAAGAAGGACCCAGGTGTGCAGGTGGGACCCAGAGGTTCAGGTGGGACCCAGGGGGAACCCGGGGGAGCCAGGTGGGACCCAGGTGGGAGCTAGAATGGGACCCAGGTGGGACCCGGATGGCCAAGTGGGACCCAGGTGGGACCCAGGGGGTCCATTTGGAACCCACACATCGAGGTGGGACCCAAGAGCCAGGTGGGACCAAGGCATCCAAGAAGGACCCAGGTGTGCAGGTGGGACCCAGAGGTTCAGGTGGGACCCAGGGGGAACCCGGGGGAGCCAGGTGGGACCCAGGTGGAAGCCTGAGTGGGACCCAGGTGGGACCAAGGTGGGACACGGGTGGCCAGGTGGGACCCAGGTGGGAGCTAGAATGGGACCCAGGTGGGACCAAGGTGGGACCAAGGTGGGACCCGGGTGGCCAGGTGGGACCCAGGTGGGAGCTAGAATGGGACCCAGGTGGGACCAAGGTGGGACCAAGGTGGGACCCAGGTGGGACCCGGGTGTCCATGTGGGATCCAGGTGGGACCCAGGTGGGATCCAGGTGGGACTCAGGTGGGACCCAGGTAGGAGCTAGAATGGGACCCAGGTGGGACCCGGATGGCCAAGTGGGACCCAGGTGGGAACCAGGGGGTCCATTTGGAACCCACACATCGAGGTGGGACCCAAGAGCCAGGTGGGACCAAGGCATCCAAGAAGGACCCAGGTGTGCAGGTGGGACCCAGGGGGAACCCGGGGGAGCCAGGTGGGACCCAAGTAGGACCCAGGTGGGACTCAAGTGGGACACGGTAGGCCAGGTGGGACCCAGGTGGGACCCAGGTGGGAGCCAGAGTGGGACCCAGGTGGGATCCGGGTGGCCAGGTGGGACCCAGGTGGGACCCAGGGGCTCCATTTGGAACCCACACATCGAGGTGGGACCCAAGAGCCAGGTGGGACCAAGATGACCAAGAAGGACCCAGGGAGCCAGATGGGACCCAGGTAGGACCCAGGTGCCCAGTTGGGACCCAGGGGCCCAGGCAGGATCCAGGTGTCCAGGTGGGACCCAGGTAGGACCCATGTGCGTATGTAGAATCCAGGTGGGACCTAAACATCCAGATAGGACCCAGGTGTCCAGGTAGGACCCAGGTGTCCGTGTGGGATCCAGGTAGGACTCGGGTTCCCAGGTGGCTCCCAGACACCCAGATGGGACCCAGACATCTGGGGGGAACCCAGGTGTCCAGGTGGGACCCAGGTGGGACCCAGCTGGGACCCAGGTGCCCAGGGGGGACCCAGACACGCAGACGGAACCCAGATGGGATCCAGACATCTGGGTGGACCCCAGGTGTCCAGGTGGGACCCAGGCAGGACCCAGGCGCCCAGGTGTGCCCCAGGCACCCAGGTGAGCCTCACCTTCCAGGCACATGGTGGAGAAGAAGGCGATGTTCCGGGTCTCCAAGGGGGAATCGTGGGTGCACTCAGGTGAGCGCGTCTGGGGCTCCGACTCTCCGGTCAGCGAGGAGTTGTCCACCTGGAGGAGGTGGAGGTGGTGGGAGGAGCCCAGACACCCTTGCCAAGACCTCCCCCGAGGGTCCCAGGTGCGCAGGTGCCCTCACCTTGCAGCCCTGGGCCGAGATGATGCGGATGTCGGCAGGGACGCGGTCGCCACCTTTGATCTCCACCAGGTCGCCCACCACCAACTCGTTGGCGTTGATCTGCAGCTTCTCCCCCTCCCGGATCACCGTGGCTTGCTGCAGGGGACAGGGGAGACCAGGAGACCAGGTGAGAACCCAAGGGGACAGGTGGAAACTCAAGGGAAGAGGTGAGAAACCAAGAATCCAGGTGGGAACCCAAGATTCCAGGTGAGGATCCAGGAATCCAGGTGAGAACCCAAGGAACAGGTGAGACCCGATGAGTCCAGGTGGGAACCCAAGAGAACAGGTGAGAACCCAAGGAACAGATGAGGATCCAAGAATCCAGGTGGGACCCCAAGGGACCAGGTAAGAACCCAAGATTCCAGGTGAGGATCCAAGAATCCAGGTGGGAACCCAAGAGACCAGGTGAGACCACAGGAGTCCAGGTGAGAACCCAAGAATTCAGGTGGGAACCCAAGGGAAGAGGTGAGAACTCAAGAATCCAGGTGGGATCCCAAGATTCCAGGTGAGAACCCAAGAAACAGGTGAGACCTGATGAATCCAGGTGGGAACCCAAGAATTCAGGTGGGAACCCAAGGGAAGAGATGGGAACTCAAGTGAACAGGTGAGGATCCAAGAATCCAGGTTGAACCCCAAGAGGACAGGTGAGGAACAGGTGGGACCCAATGAGGCCAGGTGAGAACCCAAGTGGGAACCCAAAGGAAGAGGTGAGAACTCAAGAGAACAGGTGAAAACCCAAGAGAGCAGGTGGGACCTCAAGAGTCCAGGTGGGACCTCAAGAATCCAGGTGGGAACCCAAGATTCCAGGTGAGGATCCAAGAGTCCAGGTGAGAACCCAAGGGGACAGGTGAGAACCCAAGGGGACAGGTGGGACTTCAAGAGTCCAGGTGGGATGTCAAGAATCCAGGTGGGAACCCGAGGGAACAGGTGGCAACCAAAGGGAACAGGTGAGGATCCAAGAATCCAGGTGGGACCCCCAGGGTCCAGGTGTGAGCCAGGTGTCCTCGGTGGCCTCACCTGGGGGACCAGGTTCTTGAAGCTGGCGATGATGTTGGTGCTCTTGAACTCCTGGTAGTACCCGAAACAGCCGGTGACCACCACGACGGCGATGAGGGCAATGGCCAGGTAGAGCTAGGGGGGGTGGAGACAGGTGAGGATACCTGGGCAGGTGGGACCTGTCCTCCAAGGGGACCCAGGTGTCCTCCCTCCTGAAGAGCCTGGGCAACTGATTCCTCTCCCAGGTGGCCCTCAAGATGGACCAAGATGGTCCTCAGGTGGACCAAGACGGTCCTCAGGTGGGCCCAGGTGTTCCTCAACCCATTGATCCAGGTGTTTCCCAACCCAGATGTTCCCCCAGGTAAACCCAGGTGTTCCTCAACCCAACGGATCCAGGTGTTTCCCAACCCAGATATTCCCCCAGGTGTTCCTCAACCCATGGATCCAGGTGTTTCCCAGCCAAGAAGGACCCAGATGTTCCCCCAGCTGGCCCCAGGTGTTCCTCAACCCACGGAACCCCCCCAGAAGGACCCTTTCCCCCCCCACTCCGGGGTCCCCCGTACGTTGTCGGAGCTGCCGCGGTCGCCCTCGCCCTCCTGGACGCCGTAGGCGATGAGACAAATGGCGGCCGCCACCCACATGAGGCACTGGAGCCCCCCCGCCAGCTGCCGCCCAAACTTGACGCACTCGGGGGTCCCCCGGGGGGGGCGGAGCTCGTTGGGGCCATCCCGGAGCAGCCGCTCGGCGGCCACCGCCTCCACCAGGCCCTGAGGGCAACGGGGTCATCGGGGTCGGTGAGGTCAGTGAGGTCAATGGGGTCAATGGGGTCAATGGGGACAATGAGATCAATAGGGTCAATGGGGTCAATGGGATCAATGGGGTCAGTGGGGTCAATGGGGTCAATGGGTTCAATGGGGTCAATGAGATCAATGGGGTCAATGAGGTCAATGGGGTCAGTGGGGTCAATGGGGTCAATGAGAACAATGGGGTCAATGAGAACAATGGGGTCAGTGGGGTCAATGGGGTCAATGGGGACAATGAGATCAATGGGGTCAATGGGGTCAATGGGATCAATGGGGTCAATGAGGTCAATGGGGTCAATGGGGTCAAGGAGAACAATGGGGTCAATGAGGTCAATGGGGTCAATGGGGTCAGTGGGGTCAATGAGAAAAATGGGGTCAATGAGGTCAATGGGGTCAATGGGGTCAATGGGGTCAATGAGGTCAATGGGGTCAATGAGAACAATGAGGTCAATGAGGTCCATGAGTTCAATGAGATCAATGGGGTCAATGAGGTCAATGGGGTTGGTGGGGTCAACAGAGTCAATAAGGTCAATGGTGCCATTAATGTTGGTGGGGTTAGGGGGGTTGGTGGGGTTAATGAGGTCAATGAGGTCAAGGGGGTCATTGGGGTCAATGAGGTCAGTGGGGTCAATGGGGTCATTGAGGTTGGTGGGGTCAATGAGGTCAATGGGGTCAATGTCAATGGGACTGGTGGGGTCAATGAGGTCAATGGGGTCATTGGGGTTGATGGGGTCGGTGGGTTTGGCGGGGTTGGTGAGGTCAATTAGGTCAATGAGATCAATGGGATTGGTGGGGTCAATGGGGTTGATGGGGTTGATGAGGTCAATGGGGTTGGTGGGATCAATGGGGTCATTGGGGCCCATGAGATCATTGGGGTTGATGAAGTCAATGGGGTTGGTGGGGTCAATGAGGTCAATGGGGTCATTTGGGTTGGTGGGGTCAATGGGGTTGGTGGGGTCAATGGGGTTGGTGGGGTCAATGGGGTCAATGGGGTGGGTGGGGTCAATGAGGTCAATGGGGTGGGTGGGGTTGTTGGGGTGGGGTGGGGGGTCCCGGGGGTCCCAGGGGGGTCCTGGGGTCCCACCTTGGTGGCGCTGGTGCTGTACTTGACCTCAAGGTCGCTGAGTTCGAGCTTGTGGTCATCCTGGGGGCACCGACTTCAGCCGGGGGGGCACTCCCAGTGCTCCCAGTACCCTCCCAGTGCCCCCCAGTGCCCTCTGAGTTCCCCCCAGTGCCCCCAGTATCCCCCCAGTTCCCTCCCAGTACCCTTCCAGTGCCTCCATTGCCCCCGCAGTGCCCTCCCAGTGCCCCCAGTACCCTCCCATTGCCCCCAGTGCCCTCCCAGTGCTCCCATTGCTCTCCCATTGCCCTCCCAGTTGCCCTCCCAGTGCCCCTAGTACCCCCGCATTGCCCTCCCAGTGCTCCCAGTTGCCTTCCCAGTGCCCTCAGTACCCCCCAGTTGCCCTCCCATTGCCACCAGTATCCCCCCAGTTCCCTCCCAGTGCCCTCCCAGTGCCCCGTGTTGCCCTCCCAGTGCCCCCAGTTGCCCTCCCAGTGCCCCCAGTACCCCCCCCAGTGCCCTCCCATCTCCCCCACTGCCCTCCCGTGGCCCTCCCACTGCCCTCCCAGTGCTCCCAGTACCCCCCCAGTTGCCCTCCCATTGCCTCCAGTAGCCCCCAGTGCCCTCCCAGCGCCTCCATTGCCCCCGCATTGCCCTCCCAGTGCCCCCAGCACCCCCCTAGTTGCCCTCCCAGTGCCCCCAGTGCCCTCCCAGTGCCCTCCCAGTGCCCCCCTTACCACATCCATCTCCTTCTTCATCTCCTCCAGCCTCTCCTCCTTGCGCCTCCCCCTCCCCTTGGGGGGGTCCCCCCGGGCCTTGCCCCGCGGCCCCAGTTCGTAGCTCTCCTGAGGGGGGGTCAAGGGTCACCTGGGTCCCTCCCTCTGTCTGTCTGTCCGTCCCTCCTTCCCCCTCCCAATCCATTCTTCAGCCCATCTGTCCGTCTGTCCTTCCCAGCCCTCCTCCCACCCCCTGTCCATCCTTCCTTCCATCCACCCGTCCCTCTGTCCATCCCTTCGTCCCTCCTTCCATCCCTCCTTCTGTCACTCCCTCTGTCCATCCTTCTGTCCATCCCTTCATCCATTCTTCCTTCTGTCCATCCTCCTGTCCATCCTTCCGTCCCTCCTTCCGTCACTCCCTCTCTCCATCCCTCTCTCCATCCTTCCTCCAGCCTCTCTCCATCCTTCTGTCCTTCTTTCTTTCTGTCCATCCTTCCTTCTGTCCATCCTTCTGTCCATCCCTCCCTCCATCCCTCCCTCCATCCCTCCCTCCATCCCTCCATCCCTCCATCCCTCCCTCCATCCCTCCATCCCTCCCTCCATCCCTCCATCCATCCCTCCCTCCATCCCTCCATCCATCCCTCCATCCATCCATCCCTCCATCCCTCCATCCATCCATCCCTCCATCCATCCATCCATCCATCCATCCACCCATCCATCCATCCATCCACCCATCCACCCATCCATCCATCCATCCATCCATCCATCCATCCATCCATCCATCCATCCATCTCTCCATCCATCCCTCCATCCATCCATCCTTCCATCCATCCCTCTCTCCATCCATCCATCTCTCCATCCATCCCTCCATCCATCCATCCTTCCATCCATCCCTCTCTCCATCCATCCATCTCTCCATCCATCCATCCATCCATCCATCCATCCATCCATCCTTCCATCCATCCATCCTTCCCTCTGTCCATCCCAAGGTCCATCCATCCCTCCATCCATCCATCCATCCATCCATCCATCTCTCCATCCATCCCTCCATCCATCCATCCTTCCATCCATCCCTCTCTCCATCCATCCATCTCTCCATCCATCCATCCATCCATCCATCCATCCATCCTTCCATCCCTCCCTCCTTCCTTCCACTCAACCTTCCTCCATCCTTCTCTCCATCCACCCCTCTGTCCTCTCCTCCTTCCATCCCTCCTTCCATCCATCCCTCTGTCCATCCTTCCCTCCCTCCATCCCTCACTCCGTCTGTCCATCCCATCCCTGTGTCCTTCTGTCCATCCTCCTCACCCTTCTCTCCATCCCTCCTTCCATCCCACTCCATCCCTCTCTCCACCCTTCCATCCCTCCCTTTGTCCATCCCTGCATCCTTCTGTCCATCCATCCATCCATCCATCCTTCTCTCCACCCTTCCTTCCTTCCATCCTTCCTTCCCTCCACCCTCTCTCTGTCCTTCTTTCCCTCTGTCCACACTTCCACCCCTCCGTCTCTCCATCCTTCCATCTGTCCTTCCCATCCATCCATCCCTCCATCCACCCTTCCATCCCTCCCTCTGTCCATCCTTCCCTCCATCTATCCCAATGTCCATCCTTCTCTCCATCCATCCATCCATCCATCCATCCATCCGTCCATCCATCCATCCATCCATCCATCCATCCATCCATCCATCCATCCATCTCTCCATCCATCCCAATGTCCATCCTTTCCTCCATCCCTCTGTCCATCCATCCATCCATCCATCCCTCCATCCTTCCCTCCATCCATCCATCCATCCATCCATCCATCCATCCATCCATCCATCCTTCCCTCCATCTATCCCAAGGTCCATCCATCCATCCATCCATCCATCCCTCCCTTTGTCCATCCCTCCATTCATCCATCCATCCATCCCAATGTCCATCCTTCTCTCCTTCTCTCCATCCATCCATCCATCCATCCATCCACCCATCTCTCCATCCATCCCAATGTCCATCCTTTCCTCCATCCCTCTGTCCATCCTTCTCTCCATCCCTCCATCCATCCATCCATCCATCCATCCATCCATCCATCCACCCATCTCTCCATCCATCCCAATGTCCATCCTTCTCTCCATCCCTCCATACATCCATCCCTCCCTCTGTCCAAACCTCCCTCCCTTCCTTCATCCATTCATCCATCCATCCATCCCATCCCATCCCTCTCTCCATCCATCCATCCTTCCATCCCAACGTCCATCCTTCCCTCCATCCCTCTGCCCATCCCTCCTTCCTTCCTTCCTTCCTTCCTTCCTTCCTTCCTCCTTCCTTCCTTCCTTCCTTCCTTCCTTCCTTCCTTCCTTCCTTCCTTCCTTCCCTCCTTCCCTCCTTCCTTCCTTCCTTCTGTCCATCCCATACCTCTCTCCATCCTTCCCTTCATCCATCCCAAGGTTCATCCTTCTCTCCATTCCTCCATCCATCCATCCATCCATCCATCCCAATGTCCACCCATCCATCCCATCCCTCTCTCCATTCATCCATCTTTCCATCCCAACGTCCATCCTTCTCTCCATCCCTCCATCCATCCATCCATCCATCCATCCATCCTTCTCTCCATCCATCCATCCCAATGTCCATCCTTCTCTCCATCCATCCCTCCATCCATCCATCCATCCATCCATCCATCCATCCATCCATCCATCCATCCATCCATCCATCCCAAGGTCCATCCTTCTCTCCATC
>JAUMJL010001656.1:0-180581 GCA_033558185.1 Dromococcyx pavoninus
CTCAGCCAATGGGGACCGAGCGCGGCTCTGAGGGGGCGGGGCGCTCGGTGCGCTGCGCAGAGCGGGCTGCGGGGTGGGCGCAGCGGCCAAGAGCAGGGCGGGTTCTGGCCACGGGCCTCGACACTGCTGACCCGCAGGCTTTTGTTTGTGATGCCGTTTCCCGAACTAGAGCTTTCTTTCATCAAGAAATCGTGGCTTTGAGTTTTATTCCCCCCACAGCCAAGTGCAGCGAATGACTTTGACACGGTTCTTCTGTCAGAGTAATGAAAATAATGCTAAAAACACATTCAATCTTAGATGCCTGGAAATAAAATTTATTTTTTATACTGTAAAGTAAGTCTGTATCCATAATCAACTTAAATCTGCATCTGTCTGGTTTCCATGAGCACTCAGAAATTAGTCATAGAATTATAAAATCATTTGGTTGGAAAAGACCTTTGAGATCATCCAGTCCAACCGTACCTGACCACCACTAAACCATATCCCTGAGCACCCCATCTACCCATCTTTTAAACCCCTCCAGGAATGAGGACTCAACCCTGGGCAGCTGTGCCAGTGCCTGAGAACCATTTCAGTGAAGGAATTTTTCCTGATACCCAAATCTGAACTTCTTCTGGCACTATTTGAGGCAATTTCTTCTCATCAGTGTTTGTTGGGAGAAGAGACCAACACTCTCCTGTCCACAGCCTCCTTTCAGGGAGCTGCAAAGCACAATGAGGTCTCCCCTCAGCCTCCTCTTCTTCAGGCTGAACAACCCCAGGACCCTCGGCCGCCTCTACTGATAATGTGCTCCAGCCCCATCACCAGCTTCCTTTCCCTCCTCTGGACACAATCCAGTGCCTCGATGTCCTTTTTGTAGTGAGGGGCCCAAAACTGAACACAGGATTCAAGGTCCTTGTTTCCTCACTGCTTGAGCAGCACCTTCGCTCTCCCACTGTGGAAAAAACCAACATTGGTCCCCAAATAACAGTGATTCAGCTGGTTTTTGTTGTGCCTTATGCTCCCAGGAGCTTGGGTGTGGGAGGGTTTTCAGCCTCTCCACAGCTGTCTTAGGAAACTCTTCTTTTCTGTCAAGACTCGCCCAATGCTACTGCAATAAGGATAAAAAAAATGTCTGGTTTAGTGACAGAGCAGTGTAAACGCTTCCTTGACTTGCAGGAGAGGAGAGGTGACCTTGCAGACCGGCCTGACCATGGGCAAAGAAGTCACCACCAAAAAAAAAAGAGCTGGAAAACCACTGGAGCAGAGCGAGAAAGCCTGGGTGCCATGGCTGCAGGAAGGAGACAGCTGATTAAGCAAGAAAACAGATTAAAGTCATTACAAATTGTGCTAGCGAGGAATTTTTAAAAAAATATCTGGCTTATTGCTATGCTTATTGCTAAATTTCTCCCTAACCTAGATGTTTGTTGCAGAACAGAAATAGGAATTCCAGACCTTGACAGCTGCTTATATGGGAGGGCTGGAATTATAGCATATAACACAAGGTGGTGGTCACGTCAGGAGAGCTGGGGGTACACTTGCTCTTAGACAGGAGGGATAAAACTGTGGTGTCATTGACCATTAAAATGGAGTGACATGGTAAAGGTCCACGTCTGAAAACAACCCCAATTTTATGACAGGTGTGTATGTTCCCTTAGTGCAAGAGCTCATGTCCTGAAGCAGAATGGTTTAGATGCTTTCAAGTTCTATAAAAGATAAATGCAGGTGTGCTTTTTATCCATATATTGGTCATTTCTTGACATTTCTTGCAAAATCACACCTCTCAGTCTCTGCAATGTACGATATAACCCTTTCCCGTTCTGTTGGCTGTTCAGTGGTTTGATTTATAGTCAGGCAGATCCTTGATCACTTTTTGCACAATTGAAGAGAAAATATATAAATGTCAGAAACAAAATCTTTCCTCGCCCATTTTTTTCAGCCATTGACATAATCTAGGGAAGAATATTTATTAGGACTAGCTCTTAACTCTAGTCTTTCATAATTGCTTTCAGATTAAGCCAGAAGATGCAAATAAAGACCCCAACAGTACAGACAGACATCCACAAGGGTGTCACAAGACCCGTCAGATTGGGCTTCAGCCAACAAACAAACAGGCTTTGCAAGCAGCCTTCAAGAGCAGCTGCATTATATTCATTTCTTAAAAAAAAAAATGCAGGAGTGATGTCAGTGGATCAGAAACAGAACCCTAATAAATCTGATAAAAAATATCTTTGTAAGGGAAAAGATGGCATCTCTAAAAAGAAAAAAAGAGAAATAGGAGAATGAACTTCAGAACATGTTATTTGCTTCTACTGGAGTGGAAGAGCGCTATGAGAAGATTCAAATCAGTTTTCAGGGGCTGTATTTGCTGCTCCAGCAGCTTTAGCGAGGGCAGTGTAATGCATCACAGCAGTAAATATGTTTGGATTTGGGAGCTGGCGGCGGTGTGGACCTTGCCCCCGGCTCCTGCTGCGTGGCGGGGGCTCTGAAACATCCCCCTCTGCTCTGCGAGGGGAGGTGGTGGGTGGACAGGGCTTGGGGCGCGAGAGGTGTGCGCGGCGCGGCGCACATAGCCCACACGGCTGAGCAGTGCCTGGAGGGTCGGGGGGCAGAGTCTCATCAAGCATTGCATGAGGATAATTCTCATGGGCTCTGAGATTTGTGGTTATAGCCTTAGGGATCCTTGGAGACACCGAGATGCTTACACAGAGAGTTAGGCATGGGAAGGGGTTTCTCAGTGCATCTGGATGCTTCTTTGCTGAGTCAGTGGAATTAGGAACCAGAATACTTCTGAAATCCTCAAGACATGTTTATCCTCAAGATCTTTATTTAAGCAAGCCTGCAAGCACCGTCCCCTTGGCACGTGTGCCAGCTGCTGAAGGAAAATTAATTATTTGGGTCTGGTTATAATTTGTGCACATTTGTTATTTTCTAAGTTGATTTTTTTTAGAATTGCCTTCTTACCCCACCTGTATTATTGTTTTATAAAAATTGTGAGCTCGTGTCTAGCTCTTTCTATAAGCTTTACTGAAGGGGAAACAGGACAGAAATATTCATACCTCTCATTTTAACTGGTGCAGACAAGCTTAGGTCTATTGGACTACAGAAGTATCAATAAAAATACATAATTTATAATGATGATAGACCTGATGTGATTTGTGTCCTTTTGAGTTTCATTTTCCTAGAAGAAAATATTTTCATGCAGTTCGTATCATTTTAAGTCTATTAATAATTGCACAAAGCCTTAACAGCAGAGATTGTAATATATATATTAATAATGCATTTGCAGAGAAAAATATATTAATGCTTTCCTAAATACTCAATTAAGCAATTACCTAATGCTGCAAAGCATTAGTAAGAGAGAGCAAGTATAACCTTAAATCGTTTTATGAGACTGTAAATTTCTAAGAGTTTTTTTAAGTCTAAGAGAGAAGAGGGTGTGGAGTGGAGCAGCCAGAGAGGAGAAAAATATCCAGGCAAAGGAGCAAATCTGTAGATCTGTTTAGTAAGGTTTCTGTTGAAGGGAGGTGAGTTTTGCCTTTTTTATTCTAGAACATTACTAATCCCTGCTCAGCACCTTTAGCCCAATAAAAACCACTGACACAGTTTGCTACTTTTCTCCTGAGTTTGTTTAGGCTAATTAGTACATTTCTTCAGAATAAAGGATAAGCACTTATCTCCTGGTCTGAATTCCAGCAGCGTGGCTTTGGTCTGCCTGTTTACTCAGCGTATCTGCTGTAACCCTTGGCTCAGCTCTAGAAGCAGGGGCCTAAAGAAGGAGCTGTTGAGTGGGAAGTGTGTGCACACCGCACGCCACCCTCTCTTCGTGCCACTCTTTATCAGTTGGGCAAACTTTCAAGGCACCTTGTCTACCATTCTTTATTTAGATAAGCTGCTCCGCAGATAAGCTTTAGTGACAGACGTCAGGCGATTCAGGTTGGGAGGGACCACAGGAGGTCTCTTCTCCAATCTCTTCCTCAAAGTAGGGTCAGCTCTGAGATCAGACCGGGTTGCTCAAGGTGTTATCCAGTCAGGGCTTGAAAATCTCCAAGGGTGGAGTTTGCACAATTTCCCTGGGCAATCTGCTCCACTCACTGGGTGATGTTTTTCCTTATATCCAGTCAGAACCTCTCATGTTCCAGGTGATAACCTGTTTTCTCTTCACCCTCCCACCATGGACCCCAGTGAGAAGTCTGGCTCCATCTTCCTGATGACGTCTTCACAGGAGCAGGGGCTGCTATGAGATCTCCTATGAATCTCTTCTCCAGGCTGGACAGGTTTCCAGTCCCCTCAGTCTCCTCTCATGGGACGTGTACTGTGGCCCTGAGCCACATTGCTGGCCCCTCCAGATGTCAGATTGAAAGGGGCAGGTAGAGGGCTGTAATCCATTTACTGCCTATGAGCCTGGTAGTGTCACCCAGGATGCTTTTCAGCCTTCTTTGCTTCCAGGGCACCCTGTGGGCTCCTGTGAAGCTTGATGTCTACCAAGACTCCATGTCCTTCCCAGCAGAGCTGCTCCCCACCCAGTTATTCCCCAGCCTGTGTCATTCCAGGGCTTTCCATGGGTCCTTGATGAACTTCATAAGGTTTCTGTTGTCCCATTCCTCCAGTCTGTGTAGGCCCTTCTGAGTGCAGCCTCAACTGGTCCTCTCAGGCTGGTATCACATGCAGGCTTGGTGAGAGTGCACCCCAACCTGTTGTCATCTTCAGGCTTGATGAGAGTCCACTCTGTCACCTCTTCCAGGTCTTGGATAAAGATGTTAAACAGGACAGGTTCCAAGACAGAGCCCTGCAATGCTCCACTTTTTAGCAGCCTCCAGGAGAAATATACTCCATTAATTCTCTGAGCTTGATCATCCCACTAGGTGTTTGCTCGTCTCATCACTCACATCCTAACTTGGATACAAGAATGTTGTCTCTTGAAAGCTTGGTAAAGTCAATGGCATCTGCTGCTCTCCCCTCATCCACAAATCCAGTTGTTTTATCATAAAAGGGAATCGAGTTGGTCAGGCACGATTTAGCCTTGGTAAATTCAGACCTCTTCTAGTCACCTTCTCCTTCAGGTGCCCAGAAATGTGCTCTGGGAGGACATTTTCCATGATTTTCCCAGGATCCAAAGTGAGATGTTCCACCTGTTTTCCCCAAGTTGAATTTTTGGCCTTTTTTGAAAATGCTTTTGGCATTTGCATGTTTCCAGCTGTTAGGATCTTCCACCAATCTCCACGACCTCTCAAAGATGACAGAGAGTGGCCTTTCAAGGACCTCAGCCAGTTCTCAGCACCACGGATGCAGCCTGTCAGGTCCCATGGAGTTGTATGAGTCAAGGTCTCTCAAACAATCCCTTGACTTGACCTTCGTCCGTTACTGTGTAAGTTGCCCCCCCATACATTTGAATGAGATGCATCAGTGTTTTTCATCTCAGCCACAGCAAACCTCTGTGTGTTCAGTACTCATGCTGGAGCACACAAAATATGGCCAATTTGGGGTGCCTCACTGACTCAGCCTGCTGTGAACTGATAAGCACCGTGCTGGTGAGAAAACCACTGCCGTGAATCTGTAAATCTCCAGCTTTGCTTGAGGTAAACCAGACACACAGTGGTTGAAACAGTGAAAAGGAAGAGGCTAGCGAGCCCGTGACTGAAAGAAACCTCTTGTCTCTTCCCATCTCCACCTTCCAAGAGCACCTCTGGTATGGGACTGCCTTCAAGATGAGCCAGAGAACCTCGGCAAAGGATATTTGGTGTGAGCAGCAGAGAGGGAACTTGTTCTGAGCAAGGCTAAGCTGCTGCAGAGATAGTAAATGCACCAAGGCCACGGCTGCCAGGCACGAGCTCTGCCAGGCTGGTGTGGAAAATGTAAAGCTGTTGTAGAAGGGGAAGGTGCTCACTAGCTGTGCTCCAGGGCTGAGAGGGCTTCTCAGAGGAAACTGAGCAGACATGGAAGCTGTTGATGGCCTTAGGGCATGCTTTCATGGAATCACCTGGTTGGAAAAGGTCTTTGAAATCATCAATACCAACCATCCCTGTCCACTACCAAACCATCCCTGAGAGACTCCTCTGCTTGTCTTTTAAACCCCTCCAGGGATGGGGACAAACACCTCCCTGGGCAGCCTCTGCCAGTGCTTGACCAGCCTTTCAGTGAAGAAATTTTTCCTGATGTCCAGTCTGACCCTGCCCTGGTGCAACTTGAGGCTGTTTCTTCTCATCCCGTCACCTGTCACCTGCGAGAAGAGCCCCGCACCCAACTCACCACAGCCTCCTTTCAGGCAGCTGTAGACAGTGATGAGGTCTCCCCTCAGCCTCTTCTTCTCTAGTCCCCGTAGGACTTGTTCTACAGCCCCTTCCCCAGCCCTTGCCCTTCTCTGGATGTGCTCCAACACCTCGATGTCCTTCTTGTACTGAGGGGCCCAAGTGTTTCCCTGAAGTGTTTCTACCTCATATGAAGTGAAAAGTCTGGGCATACACAGGTCACTGGTAACGGAGCAGCAGTGCCACAGCGGCCGAGCTGCAGTCATATCTGCAGGGCAGGTCCCAGGGAGATGCCCCTGAAATCAAAGTCTGTGGCTTTGCTTTGGGAGGGGGGGATTTTTGCTTACAGGAGATGCTGAAGGGTGACCATTGACCTCCAACCAAGCACACACCCCCCAATCATTTCTGTTTCTGTTGCCACGTGTTGTATTTTCGCTGCTTTCTGTGAGCCCAAAGGAGTAATAAGGAGGAGGAAAGAGCTGATTTTACATTGCCTGACAGATGCAAGAGCAATTACCAGAACCCATCAAGGTTTTTCTCAGCTGCAGAAAGCGTGAAGAGCATTATTTTGAGGATGAGCCATAGGCAGACAGGGTCTTGCTTTGTGTTACGTTGTGAATAAATAGTGCCTGGCTGTGTCAGGAGTTCACGCAGGGTCCTCAGGATTGGCCGAGGATCTGTCATTGAAGAGTTTCTTTTACTTCTCTGAACTGCATAACAAATTAAATAAAGCATGCTCTCTGCAGCACAGTTTTATTGTGCCATAATAGGAATCAGAACAAATAAAAAGCTTGAAAAATAACAGGCAAGAGGGAGGCCGTGCAGGGGACAGCTCGAAACAGGCTCATTTTCATACCATGGAGATGTGAGGCTGCTCACTGGGGCATGAAGGGCAAGGGTACGAGCCCTGAGAGCAGGGAGTTAACCAAGCAGCACTGGGCAGCTTGGGCACATCTCACATACTGAGCATGGAAATCCCACAGCTCATCCTGCCTCTCCAGAAAATTTACCCCAGGAAATGCCTCCGTTCCTCTGCCCTGTGCCAAACCCAGCAGGGCAGTGTGGGCTGAGACACACCATGCCTGGTGTCTGGGTGCTTCTGCCTGACCAGAGCATCTTCTGAGCAGGCCCAGGGCTCACCTTTTGGAGAATGGACTCACCTGCCAACCTCTCAGGAGTCTACAGGGGAAGTGTGTGAGGAGAGGCTGAAGTCCCTGGGTCTGCTCAGCTGGAGAAGAGGAGCCTGAGAGGGGATCTCAGAGCTGTTTGTGCCTTCTCCCAAGGGAGGGAGGGGAAAGAGGGGCTGAGCTCTGCTCTCTGGTGCCCTGGGACAGGACTGGAGGGAATGGCAGGAAGATGTGCCAGGGCAGGGGTAGACTGGATATTGGGAAGAGGTTCTTCCCCCAGCGGGTGGTGGAGCACTGGAACAGCTCCCCAGGGAAGCAGTCCCAGCATTCCAGAAGCATTTGGACACTGCCCTCAGCCCCACGGGGTGAGTGTTGGGAGTGTCCTGGGGAGGGACAGGAGTTGGACTGGGTGGTCCCTGTGGGTCCCTCCCAGCTCTGGTAATCCTATGGTTCTATGGCTCTCTCCACTGCAGTAAGACCACCAACACTTTCTGCATACGGAAGATGTCTTACCTTGACAGAAAAGATAAAGCTGCTCTTCCTAGAAGTGCATAAATGTTAAATCACACCGCGCACTGATATTGCTGACGTTGGGCCAGAGAGCGAATGAGACGCCAGGCCAAGATAAATCAATGCTGAGAACAGAGAAGAGCGTTATTTGGCAGCGAGGCTGGTGAGCCAGATCGAAACCAAGTGCCCTGAGCCAACATATGCTGTTTCTACCCTTCCCACAGCTGCCAAATGACTTGCTTAAGATGTGGCATTTAGGTGGAGAAACAGAAATACTGTGGTTTTGATGTTGTAATAGATTTATAGAGGATTCTTCCTGCAAAAACACATAAAGTGAAAACCCAGTTCAAGTGTTGCTTGGAGGCATCTTTCGACCTTCTCCATGCTTTGGATGATCAGTGTGTTGTGGCAGGTCTTTACTTTGACTTCAGTTTGCATTGTCTATTCTTTCTGGTTTTGTTCCCAATTTATTTTTACTTCTCTTGGGAATAAAAAAAGGCATTGGTGTCTGAACACTCTCTTTCTGCTGAAAGATCTGTCCCTAAGAGACAGTGGCTAAAGCCTGCGAGCTCCTGGCTGTTAAGGTGCTGCCCCAGTGAACCACAAGTATAAATACAGCTCCATAGTTGGGGCAAGAGGAAATAGTGCTGGTCTATTCTTCGTGTTGAATGAGAAACCACCACAACAATTTGTTGTTATAAAACACAAACACATTTTGTCATTTTTACAATGTTCATTATCAAAAACTCAGTCACTCACCTTCCTTAACTGTTATTCTTATTTCTAAGGCTTGCATAGTAACCCACGTGCGATCTCCCCGAGCTGACGGTTTTGGGAACACGGGTGAGTATTCAGGATGGGCTGCTGCACTCAGAGGATGTGAATGTGCCAGCAGCTCCCCTTGCCTTGCCGAGAGCTTTTTGCCTTGCAGGTGGGAGGGGACGTCACCCAGCCTCTTGGAATGTGCCATTAAGGCTGCCCCTTCCTGCCCTGCATCGCAGCACCAAGCCTGAGAGTGAGACCAGGGCTTTACCCGGCTCTTCCTCCCCCTCCCAGCAGTGCTGCAGTCTCATCCCATTTACTGGCATCGCTATTTCCCTGCCAGATCCCTTTTTTGCCCATGAGCCCTTCTGTCCAAACAGCAATTTCCATCCCTCTGTCAGTGCCCGCAGCGCTCCCTTTCCCGGCAAGCTGAGACGAGCCAAGACATTTCCTCCTCTGGGATGCAACCCGAGGTTAACCCGAGCCTTTTTTATTTTCAGTTGAGACTTTAACTGGCCAGGAATCTGTGTGCTGAGAATGGCAGCAGGAGGAGTAATCTTTCCAAAAGCTATGGAAAATATTAACGTAGAAGAGAGAAGTAGCTTGAGTGCCACTTTACAGGCTTTTCTCTCTCCTCTGATTAAAGACCACTGAACCCTTTTTTAGCCCTAAAGTTAGATGTTATAAAGAGTTCCCTTTTTAGGCCCAGGGCAGTGCTCAACAACCCAAGCAGAGCAGCCAAGGGGGCAGAGCTGAAGCAGGGCAGCATCGCTGGTACCGCAGCGCAACAGCCACCAGAGCAGCCGTGTGACACCGCGCTTCTTCCTCTGCACGTGGCTTCAGTTCACTTGTCAGGAGGTTTTCTGGCACCACGAAAAGCAAGGCAGCAGGCAAAGCTTTGTCAGTAGGACTTTGGGGATGTCGGTCTGGCCTTTGGTGTCATAATCCCTTACAAAGATTAGAACTGCTTTAATGAGGGTTATGAACTTACTCGACTGTTTACTTGGTTTTCTTTTTGACAGAGGCATCCTACCAGGAAAAGCCACAAGTATTTTAGTATAAACACGCCCACATCATTATAGTTTATTTCCCTCCCTAAATGGAAATGCACTTATATCACTATTAAATATTTTCTACTTAGAAGTTTACTAGTTTAAAAGCATTAGAGAAAGCAATGCATTAACAAGCATGAGGGGGAAGTGGCTTCAGAGGAAATGGAGCATTTGCATATTACCATCATTTTCTGTTCCACAAGGAACAACACACACTAAGGACGTTCACCACTGCTGTGGCCATAGGGGCCAGGCTCAGTCTTTCAGCTTGGGTAGTGAAAAGATGTTTTATTTTGGCTGAGAGACTCTCCCAGAGCGTTTGCTGGAGGATCTGCACTTGCTGTGTTACGTTGACAAATGGTTCTGCCGTAGCCTGTACTGAAAAGCCCTTCTTAGGA
Organism: Dromococcyx pavoninus; assembly: GCA_033558185.1. NCBI lineage: Eukaryota > Metazoa > Chordata > Aves > Cuculiformes > Neomorphidae > Dromococcyx > Dromococcyx pavoninus. The sequence continues at coordinate 10,077 of JAUMJL010001656.1, forward strand.
ACTGTTTGATGGAGTCACGGGTGATTGTGGAGCTCCTCCTCACCCTGCTGCACACCTTGCCACGTGAAGGGGGGTGAATCCTGCCCTGTTCTCTTCGCTGCTGCCAAAGGAAGCGCTGGCTCAAGCATCCACATGGCTGCAGGGGGCCCGGAGGTTGAGTCAGGTGAACCTCAGGGGGAAGCAGCATCCAGTTTCAGATAAACAGTGTCAGGCAAGCAGATACACAGACCTTGCCTGAAGCAAGGTTGAACACTATTAAAAATCTAAAACTGGAAAAGAAAAACAGAAAAAAAAAGCTCATTTAATTAGGCATTACAGCCTCTGATTGATGGTAACGGGGATCCACAGGACTCGCAGCTCACGCGTCCGTGTGGTTGGGAGTCACCCATTCACAGCTTTTCTTCAGTAGCAGCAGCAAGCAGAGGTATAAAAATTAATCTGAGTTCTTAGAGAGTATCATGCGTGCAAACCACACAGAAGAGCCATAGAATATGGCTCTTTAAATCAAATTAGAGTCATAAATCTTGCTGATAATGTGATTGTATTCTCTGGTAATTATATTCATATCTATATTCTTCTGATTACTTGCCCTTTATTGGGAAGGGTAAGTGTTTTATTGCTTCTGATAAAAGATATGAATAAGGTGGATAACCATTGGAAAATGAGGTCTTCAGCTTTCATTTAAGTCAATATTACTACTATTAATTAGTGGTGAGAAGACAAGAGTTTAGTTTTCGTGCCCCAGCTGCCTTTACTTATCCCTTGCAAAACAGTGGGCCTTTAATACAGAAAAAAACCTTCCAAAAAGTCATCTGAAGATGTAATCTAATATTAGTGCTTCCTGTCTTTGGAAATGACACGGTTTGACATTCCTTGTGTGTGGAGATGAAGGGGGGGATGAGGAGATTTTGGTCCCTAAGTCCTAGAAGTCTCAGGCCACGGGAGCTTCTCAGCATCAGCTTCATCAGCTCCCCGGGTACCCAGATACAGCCTTGGTGAAGAGGGTGGTTGTTGACACACATCTTGTTTTAGCACCTCAGAGCAACAATTTCACTTTCTTTTTACCCCCAAAGGACTACAATTTGCTCTGCAGTAAATCTGCCACAGCTCTTCATTGCACAAAGGTCATTCAAAAAGAAAAAGAAAACCAAAAGGAAAAAAGTATCCTTTTAAAGCCCCCTTTTCATCAGTAGAGCAATAAAAACAGTGGTTTCACATGTCCTGTTATGTGACATTTTTCCAGCCAGTCTGTGGCAAATTGTGACAGAACCAGTGTCTTGCTGTCTGCTTGAAATTACACTGACAAAAATGTTTGCAACCACCAACTCTGACATCAGCTACCAGCTGCCTTTGCCTAATGCTCTGTGCACAGCTGGGCAGATCCTGCTCTGGCCCCCAGCACCTGGCTCAGCCCTAGGGCAGGGGGGCTCCTTCTGACATGCAGTTGGCTTGGTTTAGCCCCCAACAGTTATTGTGGTTTCTATGAAAATAACACTAAAAATAACTCAAGCACCAGCCTTATCTTCATCATTAAAGAGCTCACTACTCAGACCTGTCAGGCAGGGCACCTGCAGTTCTCAGGTGTTTAATTTTTGGCTTTCCTGCAGCTGCTTTGTAAGTCTCTGGCAGCACTGGAAGAATTTCTCAGTATACAACAAAAAACTAATCTTACCTTCCCGGTGGGATTTAGTCTCTCCTCAGAGCCTGGCAGCCTCCCTCTGGCTTCACTGCCACGTTCCCATCTCTGGCATTAATCATGCCATGTCTCAGCCGGTCCTGCTCTGCACAGGCCTCCGGGCAAGCCCAGCCTGGTTCCAGTGACTTTCTGGATGTGCCTTCTGTTGGTCTCCCCCCTGCTTTATTTATCCTGCCACGCAGGAGATGCAGGAGTCAGGGAGAAAGTGCTTTCTTTCTCCTTCCGTGCTTTGGCTGTGGACCCAGGTGCAACCAGTCTTGCAGTGACAGCCTTGCTCCTTAAATCAGTGACCCCAGTTAGAAGGGACCCACAAGGTCCACTTCTCCTTCTCCCTTGGGTTTGTGACTCTCTTCCTGTTTTCTGGAAGAAAGAGGTGATTCTTGACTGGAAAGAGGATAGGAAGGGTCTGGAGATGGTGCCTTTATGGCCCAGTTGGAGGAGAATTCAGCCCATCATAAGAACCAGGAGGCAAGGAGGGATGGAGTTGCCATTTTCAGAGGGGTGCAATGACACAGCAAGGATTCCCCCCTCCTTCAACTTTATCTTCCAAAACTCAGATCCATCCCTCAGAAAATACACTCAGCCCCTAATTAATGAAGTCTTAGAGGTTTCAAGAGCACCCAACCATCCAGTGCACTCACTGCCATACACAGATAATTTTATCTTTATTGATTATCTTTAACAGCAATTGGTAGTCAGGAAGGGCAACATTGCTTATAACGATAAAAAATCTGACAGAGCTTCACAGGAAGGGAAAAAAAACCCCAACTCCTCATTAAAGTGCTCGTTAGCACTTTAATGCTAAAGAAAAGGCAATGGAAGGGCTGGTGAACATGCCAGGCTAACTGGGATGGGAAGCTGAAATGACCTTTGCAGCTATAGCCAGGGGTAGCTTGCACCAATGTGTTCTCTGTTCTTCTGAGGTCTTCAGATTGAGAGATGCTGTCTGAAAGGGGTGTTTTAATAAATTATCCATGCTGTGGCTTTCTGCTGCTTCTCCCACCCTGCATGCCTTGTCACACACCTACCACGTGCCCTCCCACCCTCACAAGGAGGCATTGGTGCCAGGTTACCCACCTGGAGGCCACGTGTCTTGTCCACAGGGGCTGGGAGCCCATCCAATCACGAGCTAGGGCAGAACACCCTCCTGTTCCTGGAGAAGGTGCATTCAGCGTGACCTGGTTACATGGAGCAGCAGATGCGGGATAGAGGGAATAAAATGAGGTGTCGTGGTTGATGATGGCCTGGCAGTCACTGGCACTTCCAGCCTTAAATGCTGGAGTTTATGAATGGCTTAAGCAGGTCTTATTGGGTGAGGCTGGCTGTGGTCTGGCTGCATTACCTTATGCACTAAATAGAGTTTAATTAGCACACAGTAATGCACACCTGCACTGCAAGGGTACTTAACCTGCCTTAAATCCTTCTTCAATTGGTTTAGCTTCTGCCTGCAAATTACTAAATTCTAGTGTAATTGGTTTAAGGAAGGGTCAATTGGGTTAAATACATCTCCATTATGTGCTCTTACTGCTTTAATTAGGTCAATTTAAAATCAATTTAGAAAAGCCCTGCACCGGCTGGTTTACCTAATGCCGATCAGAATCTCGATATGGTGAAAGAGCAAAATAATTCATTGAGGCATCAATTCATCATTTTTAATGGCTGGATGGCAGATGGGCTCTTGGACCTGAATTTATGGTTGTGGTAAGCCCAGCTCGGCTGGGGCACACGTAAATCGGGGCTGAAAGAGCTGAATCTGAAAAGAGCTCTTCCCACTGCACTGCCTGAGACTCAAACATGATTCACAGAATCACAGAATCATGGAATGGGTTGGGTTGGAAGGGACTTAAAAGCCCATCCAGTTCCACCCCCTGCCGTGGGCAGGGACACCTCCCACTGGATCAAGGGGCTCAAAGCCCCATCCAACCTGGCCTTGAACACCTGCAGGGATGGGGAAGCCACAGCTTCCCTGGACAACCTGGGCCAGGGCCTCACCCTTGCCATCCACCAGGGTGGAGGGTGCTCAAAGGGCAAGGGTCAAGTCCTATAAGCTTGGCAGCTATTTAAAAAAAGACCTGGGAGGAAAAGGAATGGGAATTTGGGAATTCACTCATCCAGCACCTGGCCAGAGAGTGAGAAACCGTAGGAGAAGGGATAGGTGACCCCTGTGGTGCACCCATGCCTCTCTGGCTTCCAAGCTGGACTTGGAAATGAGCATCTCACATCGAGGCTGGATTTGAGATGAAGCCAGGACTCCCCAGGTCAAGCTTTGCACGACTTTTCGGGTCTATGTTTCACACACAGGCTGGAGAAGGAGGCTTTCCTAATAGACAGTCAATAATTAATTTGCTTAACCCCAGACTGTGGTGTTTCTGAATTCTCAGCCTAATAACTGTTTGGGGGAAAAGTACTTCTGTGTGATTTTTATCTGCTTGTAGTGGTTGGATCAGCATGTTCTCCACTCCCAGCCAAGCTTCCTGGCTGCAACATTTAAATATCTTCATATATCAAGTTTCTCATCGCTTTCCATCGTTGGGGTGTGTCTCCTCCACCTCAAGGCAGTGGTTTTCCATCCTTAGAAGAGCCAACAAGCCCCCAGCATTAGATTCTCCAAGGGGTTTCCTGCTCTACCTGTTTTTTAAGCCGGATGTACAGACAGCAATGTGTGCAGTGCCGTGGGGATGTCGGCCCCGGTGCTTCAGAGCTGCTCATTCAGAGCCTTGCAAAGGCACCACAAATGCAATTGCCTCGTTGACAGTGTTGTCAAAGCAACTGCAAGTGCTCAAGCAACTTTCCAGGAGATTATTGTCATGAAAAGGTATTATTATTCTGCAGAGAGATCGCTGCAATTAAAGTCTGCACTCCTGGGCAGACTCATTTCTGCTTGTTTGTATTTATATGCAAAACTGGCTGCACACATTTAGATCAAAGCTGGATCAGTGGGTCCAACACCTCCATTCTGATTTGCTTATCGGGAATATTATTTGCATCTAAATCTTTTATGAAATGTTGAAGTGATGCATCGAAAAACATACATAGTGCCATACCTACATCCCACTGCAGGTATCCACGTGTGTATCACTACACAGATACACACATCTCGTTACATATATACATACATTCACTCAAGAAAGCAGTTTAGAGATTGCCTGTTATGTCTCTGCTGACAAAAAGGGACACCACAAATTTAAATCTAAAAAAGAAAGGGAAAGATCAATGAGAAAGATCTTTTCTAACAGCCACGAGGAAAAGGGGTTGTGTGTGGGGCTGGAGAACAAGTCTTATGAGGAGTGGCTGAGGGACCTGGGGTTGTTCAGCCTGGAGAAGAGGAGGCTGAGGGGAGACCTCATCACTGTCTACAGCGGCCTGAAAGGAGGCTGTGGTGAGGTGGGTGCTGGGCTCTTCTCCCAAGTGACAGGTGATGGGATTGAGAGGAAATGGCCTCAAGTTGTGCCAGGGCAGGGTCAGACTGGACATCGGGAAAAATGTCTTCACTGAAAGGGTTCTCAGGCCCTGGCACAGCTGCCCAGGGAGGTGGTGGAGTCCCCACCCCTGGAGGGGTTTAAAGGATGGGTAGGTGAGTTTCTGAAGGACATGGTTTAATAGTGGACAGGTAGGGTTGGACTCGATGATCTCAGAGTTCTTTTCCAACCAGAGGATCCTGTGGTTCAGTGTAGAGGTTGGGCTTTCAAACACAGTAATTATCCTCACTGTGCTTCTGAACCTGACACCTGAGAGTCACAGCAATGTGCAAACTGCTTGGTGTTTACACCCAGCAGAAGGCGACCATGAACTGTCCCCAGGGATGTCCCCAGCTGCTCCTGTGACTCCTACCTGCAGTCCCGAGGAAAATATGGGAGTGCAGTGTGATGGAGAGCAAGGGAAAAGGCTGGAATGGGAAGGGAAAGCAAAGACCTCTCTCTATGTACTTAGGGAGTGCTTCTAAGAGGTGAGCAGAGCTCCAGATCTCCCTGCTCATATTTAAGTTTTTGTCAGCTTTACATACACTTCCAAGCTCTTTGCTACTGATTACATGAGGTGTTTCCTTCATTTTAGTATTAACAATCCCATATATTCAAAATCTGAGGCTACCTGACACCACAAGACTTCTTAAAGGTAATGCATTTGGAGTTTATTTTGCCTTCTGCCTTTTGTGTGATCTAAGTTCATATCCTGAAGTCCTTACAAGTAACCATCACAGTAAGAAACTTCCTCTTTCAAGAAGAAAAACAAATATTTTCGAGGAATCCAACCTCTAAGGAAATCCACCCATCGCCGCGTGACAGAAACCTGTGACAGTTATCTGCAGCTTTTTGAAAGGGGGAAATGGCTGCAGCTGGAAAATCAAACACAGGCCTGGATTTAGAGAATGTCAGTTCCTTCACCACCCAGATCCTTGCTGTGATTCCACAGAGCTGGCTCTGCCACAGGGGTCCCCTCGGCCCCTGTTCAGAGCTCCTGGGCTTCTGGAATTGCTGAATTGGTGGGTGAAACCACCCAGGTCACATCTGTGTCCAAATTGTCCCTCTGGTGATCAGAGAGGTGCTGGAAATATGTGCTGGTTCACACTTAAGCATAGCACATTCCCGAAGGAAAACCCCAAAATCTTGGTTCTGGATGACCTCCAGCCTTCAATGTTCACATCTGCAGCGTGCAGCCACCCCCAGGCCCTTCAGATGGAGGAGGAGTGATACTGAGGCTGCCCACAGCCACCCATCTCCTTACCCTCTCCTAACAGTGAGAGGCTCCTGAGCAGCAACAAAACCTCTCCAAAAGTTGATCCAGAATCATAGAATCATGGGATGGTTTGGGTTGGAAGGTACATCAGGATCAGGGGGCTCAAAGCCCCATCCAACCTGGCCTTGAACACCTCCAGGGGTGGGGCAGCCACAACCTCCCTGGACAACCTCTGCCACTGTCTCACCACCCTCATAGTGAAGAATTTCTTCCTAATGTCCAATCTAAATCTTCCTCCTTCCAGTTTAAAGCCATTTCCCCTTGTCCTATCACTACTTGTCCTTGTAAAGAGTCCCTCCCCAGCTTTCCTGGAGCCTTTCAGGTACTGGAAGGCCACTATGGGGTCACAGGGGAGAAGAAAAAACCTCAGGGCTGGGGAATTCTGTGCCCTGAGGATCAATAGAGAGAGGGATGACTTTGCAGTGATTTAGCAGAATGTGTGGGATCTATTTCAGGGGTCTCCCAGGTTCACCCTGGGAAACCTTATTCCTTGTTTACCATGTCCCCATGCTCACAGTCTGCATCAGAGCACAACCAGGAAAGCGCCAGCTGCCTGCAGCAGCCTCGGCTCATAACCACCACCCAAGTCCTACCAACAACCCCAAATTAAGTGCCCCTGCCATGGGGTTTGGTTTCTGGAGAGAGGTGCTTTCTGCTGTGGGGCTTCCCACACTGCACCGGAGTCATCAGCCAGAGCTGGGGAAAAACAGAGAAGTCATCAAAGCCAGCAGCGCTGGCAGGCGACACGAATAAGGCACTAAGTCAAAGCTTTAAGTGATGCAGCAATGGTTATGGCTGGGGCTGCTGGGAACCCAAGCCCGTGCTAATGACACCTAAAAATATTCCCCTCGGCCTCTCCCTCAGGGGCCTGGTTGCTTCCTGGGTATTTTGCCTTTTGAAAGGTTTAGTGTGAGGAGTAATTGCCTGTAAAACACCGATAAGACCAAGTGTAATTGAGTTAAACCTCTGTGGTGCATCGTCACGCCTGGCTCTCCTGGAAGGGGATTGCCTGGCAGATGGAAACAGCCTTTGGATGGACTCCTCGCATCCCAAACACATCGTTCTTCTCCTCAGAGAAGAGCAGAGCATGACTGCAGCCTGCAGGATAATGATGCTGTGCTGCCACGCTTCTAAGGCTCACAGAAACAGCACCACGTGTCCTCAAGGCTTTCTGGGCCCCCCCCAGAACTGAATGGCAAATGCAGGCAGTGAAGAGGCAGGAGGACCCCCAGCTCTGGGTCCTCGTTGCCTCCATCATCATGGGGTCTGGATCGATTTTGACAATTCCCTGGGATCAGAAGATAGGAAAGCAGGCTGTGAATTCCTACGCTGGAGACCTTCTGTGCTCGGAAACGCTCGCTCTTCCTTGGACCAGCACAGCACGATGGCAACAGAAATGCTTACGGCCTCTTCCATCTTCAGCAGAACAACAGTACAGTTTGGACAGGCTGCTCCCTGACCAGAATTCTTTTCTTGCCAGGGTGAGCAGAACAAAGGATGACTGTGGTTTGCAGGGTGCTAAAACGAGGACTGACTCAGAAGTGCCAGCAAGCTCTGCACAGGACTTCCAGAGTTGACAAAAATAGCACCACTCGCCCTTGCTGTGATCAGAGCTGAAGCAGAAATGCAGTCAGCAGAGAGGTTTATGAGCCTTTATTCAGCAGTGGTGGCTCTGCTGGCAAATCCCTCAGCGTGCTGCAAAGGGCCTGTAGTAAAGCAGCATTAACAGTGTCACTGGTGAGGCCTCCCCATGCCTGCAGGAGTGACAAGATTTGTCTGAGATCACGAGACCTCTGCATCTGAGCTGAGAACAGAGCCCAGACCCTGCGAGCGCTATCAGCTCCACTGCATTAAATCAACCTGTGACAAGAGCAAAGTGGAACAGGCTGCCCAGAGAGGTGCCAGAGGCCCCATCCCTGGAAACATTCACAGTCAGGTTGGACTGGATGACCTTTAAAAGTCCCTTCCAACCCAAGCCATTCTATGATTCTATGGAAGCCGAGGCTGAGGTGCTCTGACCAGACCTGACCACAGAATCACAGAATCGCTTGGTTGGAAAAGACCTTTGAGTCCAACTGTCCCTGTCCACTACTGAACCATTCCTGAGCACCTCATCTGCCCATCTTTCAAACACCTCCAGGGATGGGAACTCCACCACCACTTCCCCAGACAGTTGTGCCAGTGCTTCAGTTCTCATTTATTAAAGAAATTCTTGCTAATATCCAGTCTGACCCTGCCCTGGCACAACTTGTGGCCATTTCCTCTCATCCCATCCCCTGTCACTTGGGAGAAGAGCCCAGCACCCACCTCCCCACAGCCTCCTTTCAGGCAGTTGCAGACAGTGATGAGGTCTCCCCTCAGCCTCCTCCTCTCCAGGCTGAACAACTCCATTTCCCTCAGTCTCTCCTCGTAGCACTTGTTCTCCAGCCCCTTCCCCAGCCTCGTTCCCTTCTCTGGACACTCTCCAGCCCCTCAATGTCCTTCTTGTATTGAGGGGCCCAAAACTGACCCCAGCACTCGAGGTGTGGCCTCACCAGTGCTGAGTGCGGGGGCACAATCACCTCCCTGGTCCTGCTGAACACGCTGTTTCTGGGAGTGACACAGTAACCTCAACCCCACTTCATAGATACTAAACCCAGCAGGCTTGGCTTTAATGGGAATGACAGAACTTTACAAGTCCTTTCCCCTTCTCTCTCTCCCTTGGTGTGTTTATCCAGGATTTCTCAGGCTGTCATCCCAAAAAGTGACTGTAAATACACTCTTCGACAGATGATACCCATCTAAATTAATCCCAGTTTCAATTGTACCAGGCCTGCCAATTCTTTATTTTTAAGCTGTGTGAGGTCTTGCTAGGAAACCAAGACACATGGCAGAGCTGATGCTTTCTGTATTTCAGGGATGTGTGGGGTGCAGTGACTCTCAGATAATGCCTCCAACTCTGGGAAGAAGAAAATGTGCCAGCAACACTTTCCATGTTCCCCAAACCCTGACTCATCAGAGATGATCCCTGAGAAAACACAGAGGAAATGGCTCAAACAAAGCATCAGCAAGAGGTGGGTGCCTTGGCTGGGTGTTTGGCTCTAGCATGGGGCTTCAGACCAGTCCTGACAAAGATCACAGAATCACAGAATCGCTTGGTTGGAAAAGACCTCTGAGATCATCGAGTCCAACCGTCCCTGTCCACTACTGAACCACGTCCCTAAGAAACACACCTTTTAAACCTTCCAGGGGTGGGGACTCCACCACCTCCCCGGGCAGCTGTGCCAGGGCTTGAGAACTCTTTCAGTGAAGAAATTTGTATCCATTTGCTAAAAGGGACTCAGTCTTGAGAAAGACAAGTCATACTTTTCAAAGCAACTTAAGCCCTAGGAGTCAAAGGACTTAAACCATCACGAGCCTTCCCTATTTAACCGTAGGTGGATGTTTTTCAAAGGGTTAAGCAGGCAGTGAATAAACCCCTCTTATCCACAAGACTCCCTCACTAATTTAAGCAGGTTTTAGAAAATAATTTTAGGCCAAAAAAATCAGAGAGAACTGTGGATGCTGAAAACTGGCTGGTTTATTTTATTCTTTTCACATCTAAGGTAACTCCAAAAAGGGTGGGTGTCTCAAGTAACTCCCCTAAGCACAGGCTCAGGTGCAATTTTTTGGTTGACTGCGAAGGGAAGGTTTTGTTATACCAGGAGAACTCCAGTATCCCTCTAGGTTTTGTTTGGGGGGTTTTGGTGACCCAGCGAGGTGAAAAGCCAAAGTTCCTCATGCTGACATCTCCACTTTCTCATCCATAAAACCCTGCTCTAAAGGAACACAGATGACACAACTCAGGAAACTAAATCCTATCGCATTCCCCTTTCATTACAATGAAGAAAGCTTTGCTTTCCTGGAACAACTCAGCACTTACAGGAAGAAAACTCAATCCAATTTTAAACACTTCCTTTAAAAAAACCACCCACAAATCCCAGAAGGAGAAAACATTTGCCTCATGTGGCTTTGTAGCACGGAATAAAGTCCCATCACAGCCACAGAGACCAGGGGAAACGCAGCCCCCCACGGCACAGCCTCGGGGCTGGGATATGGGATTTGCAATGGATGCAATCCCAGCCTGGCTCTCCCTGCTGGCCTCCCATCCCACTCCCCAAATGAACCAGCACAGACTCAGTCCCTCAAATACCTCAGAGTGGAAACGGTTTGGGATGACAGATGTTGGTGGAAAAGAGAGGAAAAAACCAAACCCAAAGCCAATTCATTGCAGTTCCCTGAATCTGAAGCAAAGGAGTTTCCCCAAACAGAAGGGAGAAGAAGCTGGTGGCAGCTCTGCCTTTCGTAACCACCCTGTGGCCAAGAGGAGCAGGGAGCTTCTGCGGTCTCCGGGTTCTCAGCCAAGGAAGGGAAGGACTGGTTTCGGTATTGATGGAGAGACCCACACCCCGGGCAGGGGAGACCTTTGGGCAGAGAGGACACACAAGGAGAAAGCAGCAGCAACCCATGTCCCTCCCCTTCCTCCCTGGCAGCAGCGTGGGGCACAACATTCCCCCTCCCCATAGCACCAGCCCTACCAGCAACGTGGGGAAGTCAACACTAAGCAAGGGGAAGACAAGTGACAACCTCATTGTGGGCTTTTGGAAAGGATGATCAACACCAAACAAGGGGCTCTTGAGAAACTGGGGTGCTGGGAATGAGGACACCAAGGGGGAATGCAGCTAGGGCTGGCTTTGTGGGAGCTTTTAGCTGCAAGAGCTGTTTGTGCAACACCCATCAAACCTCTGCAAGCGAAGGGTAAAACCAAGAGGCTGGAAGAGCATTGCCTGGGAAGGACTTGGCTTCGAGGAGCCAACAGAGAACTGAAGGCCACTCAGTAGCAAAGATCTGGGTCAATGAGAGCCCCCGGGTCAAGATACAAGGGGTAGATCCTACCCATGCTCCCACCCTGTTTTTTGTGTCACCCAGTTGCTGCTGGCCCGTTAAGCTGGAGCACTCCCCTGGGCCTGGCTCTGTCTCCAGGGAAGGAAGACAAGCTTCACCCACAAGCACGCAGTGCTCTGCCTGCACCAGAGATAACCAAGCAGACCCACAGCCTGGGGGCTGGAGGAGTGGAGGCATCAGCACCTTAGAAGAGCTGTTTCAGCAACACTCTCCTGCCCAGAGCCCTGGCCTGGCCCCAAAACATGAGGCAAAGCATTGAGAGCTGCTGCCTGAGCTTCAGTTACCGTAAGATTATGCAGCATTGTCCCCAAAGCTGTGGGCTGGGCAAAGAGGAGGTGAAAGAGGCACTCCCTGCCGCTGCCCTGGGCTCGAGAATATTTACCTTCACTTGGCAACAGAGACAAGATGAGAGTCTGAGTCCAGCCCCAAACTTCTACCCAGCCAGAGCTTGGCAAGAGCAGGAATTCAGAGTCCACTGTCTTTCCATTCTGGTACAAATTCAGATCTGCAACTTTATTGAGAATTAAAGACGATCAATGAAGTTGGGAAGCCGAGGGCCCTGCCCTGATTTGTTGCATTATTTACACCCAGGAGGCTCTTGGCTCTAACACATCTCAAATCCTGCATCTTCCAGAAATAACCCAGGCTCTCAGGGAGAGGAAATACACCCTAATAGAGAGCAGTCGAGCCCTGCACTGGAGTGTTTGACAGAGTACTGATTTCTTTCCAAGGTACTGCCCTGGGATTTTTCCGCCGCGCTCTCGTACTGTCAGCAAACAATTTGCTCCACTTGCCCTTTCGGTTTTAATGTCCCATTAATAACGAGTCCCACTATTTATTGCCATTTGCACTCATGTTCCACTGTTACTTCTCGATCACTGGTTACTCTCCCTGCAGTGCCAGGCCAGGCTCCAAATCCCAAAGAGCAGCAGAGTTACTGCAGCCCTACCAGAGTGCAGGCAGCCCCGCTGACAGGGATCATTTATCTTCCCAAAGCCACCAGCACACGCTACATCCAGGAAAAAGGAACAGCTCCACATCCCCTGCAACTCTGTGATCAGACCTAAGCTCTTCCAGGGCAACTGGACAGGCAGCTCTTTGGAGGGATCCCAGCCAGAACACTGTAAAACATTACTAATGAGCAGCCTGCTTAATCCTAACTCTACAGCACAGTTACAGGAGTGGGAATCATAGAATCACAGAGTCATCTGGTTGGAAAAGACCTCTAAGATCATCGAGTCCAGCCGTCCCTGTCCACTACTAAACCCTGTCCCTGAGAAACCCATCAACCTGTCTTTTAAACCCCTCCAGGGATGGCAACTCCACCCCTCCCTGGGCAGCTGTGCCAGGGCCTGAGAACCCTTTCAGTGAAGAAATTTTTCCTGATGTCCAGTCTGAACCTGCCCTGGTGCAACTTGAGGCCATTTCCTCTTGTCCTGTCACCTGTCACGTGGGAGAAGAGACCAACACCCACCTCACCACAGCCTCCTTTCAGGCAGCTGTAGGCAGTGATGAAGTCTCCCCTTAGCCTCCTCTTCTCCAGGCTGAACAACCCCAGGTCCCTCAGCCACCTCTCTTAAGGCTTGTTCCCCAGCCCCTTCCCCAGCCTCATTCCCTTCTCTGGACATTCTCCAACTCCTCAATGTCCTTCTTGTAGTGAGGGGCCCAGAACTGACCCCCAGCACTCGAGGTGTGGCCTCACCAGTGCTGAGCACAGAGGCACAATCCCTGCCCTACTCCTGCTGCCCATGCTGTGTCTGAAATAGGAATGGGCTGTTGGGCTGGCTCTGGCCACAGCTCAGCTCAGCAGCAGAGAGCTCCATGAAGGACAAACTAATGATGCCTCCTTTGATCAACCGTGTGTTCCTGAAAACTGCTGCTTACTGCCCCTGGGCCCTGGAGGCAGCAGAGCTCTGGAGGTACCGGTGATTTCTCACCCCCTCTGTACACCCTGGCTCTGTATCCGGGCTTGGCCATTGCTCTACTGGTGCCCATCTCCCATTGGGAGCAGCCTCAGGCCTCACCAAACCCACGCCACGCTGCAGAGCAAACCAAAAGCCATGAGGCAAAGCAGTGCTGAGAGCTGGGGGCTGTCTCACCCAGGGGTGACAGTGCTCATCCGTAACACAGGGCTTCATAACTCTCTCTTGCCTGAGGGACTTAAAACCCCTCTCTTTCACAGCTCAGGAAAACGCCTTAAAATCCTGAAGAAGAGACTTGCAATCCTGTTTGAGGCAGGATTTCTCTCCGCCTTTCAGCATAAGGCTGCACAAACACTAGGAGAAAGGTTTCTCTGGTCTTCCAAGAAAGCCTTGGTTTCCTTTCCCTTCCCTTGGGAACAGAGCTGACCTCCTCCCTCCCTTATCCCTACAAACAGCACTTCCAGCAGCAGCAAGGAGTTTCAGAGCAGGAAAACTGCAGTTTCCCTGCTGTGGGCTGGTGGTTTGGGCGCTCAGGGTTTGAAGCCCCTCAGGGCACTGCAGAGAGCCCAAAGCAGGTCTCTGGCATCCTCGTGGCTGCCCTCAACACCAGGCTCATGGCCACGGCAGGACGTGGTTCAGCTCCTCCTATTTTGAAAGAAGTCACGTTCGTTCTCTTTTATTTATAGTTATTATGCACTTCTCTACAAAACAAAACTCAGGAGTCTTCAGAGTGAAGCATCATCTGTGCTGCTCAGCAAAAAGAGCAAGGGAGAGGAGGGGCTGCAGATGAAGTCCCCACTGCTCCCTTCTGACAGGCAAGGCATAGGAGGCAGTCCCCACTCTCACCTGGCCTTCACATCCACCCCAGAGACAAAGCTTGCCAGGTTTAACACTGACACCTTCAAAATGCTTTCTGGACCTCAGCTCTTATGGGCCATGTTCACAGGTTCTCCCATCTGACCCAGTCCTAGAGGAGAAAAAGGTTTTGCTTCGCCAGCCAGACCCAGGAGCATCGCTCGGTCACCACAATCTGACCCTGTGTCCAGTGTCCCCGATGCGTCACACGCCCCTGCCCTTGCCAGACTCAACAGATGAGGCAGCTTCCAGGTTTCCTTACTCAGTGGGAAGCTTCAAGTGGTTTGTCCACAAAGATCGCTCCGAGCTGTGTTGCTGCCCCTGCCTGGTTACCGACCCACACAGCATAACACGGGAACCAAGGATCTGGCAAAACAAACTTTTCTGCTCCCTGACTTCTAATATTTAGCTTTGCTTTTGAGATGAAAGCAGCACTAATTCCTATTTGTATGCATTCTCATTGCCTGATTTAGGAATTTTTTAACATTTACTGACAAGTACAAGCCTTCTATGACAATTTATTAAGCATGAATGCAACTTGCTGTGCAAACACAAGCCAATTCACTGCCTCCCTTTCTGGCTGAATAATCAACAACTCTAATTTCTTCTATCACAGCTTTAAAAAAGCCTCTTCCCCAGCTTTCAGATCTGCATATGCTAACCAGCCTGTTCCTGGAGTGCACTCTCAGCCAAGCTTATAACCTCTGAGCTTTCCAGACAGATCATTTGCTATTATTAAAGAACACATAGAAAGGAAGCAGTTTTGGAAGTTATCTTTTCTTCTCTCATCCCTCCCACATTTTTGCAGGGTATCTTGGCACCCTACAGTGCAGCAGACACTCAAAAGAAGTGATAGTTCCAGGCAAGAAGCATTAAGAGTGTGGCCAGTGTCATCATCCAAATTGCCTACAAATGCAAGCACCCACAAGCCAGAGGAAATCACCCCACGATCTGGCTGTTCTGTATTAGTTCTGCATTATTTCTGGTAATTATCAAAGTCATGTGAAAGGCATTTGAAGAAAGGCTTGTAAATACCGTGCTTTCAAAGCCATCCTGCAGAAAATGGTCAAAAACAGCATGAAGAGCTCTCAGTGCCATCTAAAGTGTTCCTTCACTGCTTGGCCTGCCAGCAGAGAGAGCCAGGAGGGCTCCCCGGCTGCAGAAATGCCACTCTGAATTCTGACTCAGAGCAGTAAGGTACATGAGAAAAAGTGAAAAGAAAAGGCAATCCCAGCTACAAATTCCCATCTGAAATATTTGCAAAGCTCGATTCTCCCACTCCGAAGGGGCGTTTGGAGCCCACTCTTCCAGCCTTCCAATCACCATCTCCTCCTTTCTATGGAATCACATCTACTGCCAGCTCTCTGGGGTCCTTTGTGCCAAAACTGACTCTGTTTGTCCATCCTAAATAACTACAAAGCAGCAAGAGCTGCATTCACTACTGCAGCTTCTCCCAGGCTGTGTTTGGGGAGGGCAGCTCCCAGTTCCTCAGAAAGCACAGCACAGCGACAGCAACCACTGCAGGGAGCAACCACTGCAGGGAGCAACCAAGAAACGTTAAAGCCTGGATTTAGCTGCACATCATGTGAAAAGAAACAGCAGCCCCTGACACAGGAAGCAGGACATTCCTTCTGTTTTCTGCACAACTGTGAATTTTAAGCAAAGCAAAACTCCTGTCTCAGAAAGGGCAGCCCAGACGATTCCCAAGCCAACGGGCTGACCCGACGGCTGCAGAGTAATCACCAGCCCAGCTGCCTCTCTTCCAGCTGCAGAGCACATGGAATCAGTGTGAAATAAACCCATCTGCATGCCAAAATATGCCCAGTTCTCCAGCCCTGAAGCCACAGGCTCACATCTGAGGCCCTGCCATACTCTCTCCTGTATCATTTTTGTCCGTGAACAGGAACAGCAACCTATTTTGTTCTCCTAAGCAGATGTTGGGTAAGATCTGAATTGGGGCTTTCCTGGAGCATCAGTTCTTCCAGTACAGATCAGAATAGTTTTCCAGATACTGGCCCACAGCTACATTTTAAAGTCAACTCAACACTGCAAGGGGAGGCTGCTGATCCTGCCACAGGCAGAGCACTTTTTTCCAAGTGTCTCTATGTAAAGAATCGTCAGTACTGGATAACCTGGGAGCAGGAGTAACCACCTCCCCCTTCCATCACCATTTCCTGCACAGCTGGTTCTGCAGGGAGCAAGAAAGAGCCATCTGCCACACGCTGTGATGTCAGGCCAAGTCAGTCATTTCAGGGGGTTTTCTCCAAACGAGACCATGCAGGATTTACAGGCACTGCCCTGCCCTGCTCAGTCAGCATCCCTGCTTCCCTAAAGCCTGCTGGCGGATGCTGCGCCACCTCCACCACACCACAGCACCTCTCACCACTGAAAAGCAAGCAAGCCTGCCAGAAGGATTGCAACAGAGAAGCAAGATGGGGACAGCAGGTTGCTCAGCAGACTCTCTCCCTCTTTTCAGCTGCAGCACAGCATAATTTCACAGTCACACACTTCAAATGGACAGAATTTGCATGGATACATCATGCCAAAATACAAGACTCGAAAGTGTTCCTGTATTTGATAGCTCCACAACTGTGAGGACAATCCATCACCATGACACAATCAACCTGACCTCTTAAGCTTCACAAAGAAGCAACACAGACACTTGGATGGAAGAGTTATTTAGGTTAAACTCTCCAGAAAACTAAAGGATGCTGCAGTTGCAGATAGAAAATGTGGCACAGATGCTCTGCACTGCACGACTGTGAATACCTTTTAGGATCTTTCTCAGCAAATGGTCTGTAACAGCCTGAAATTAAAAGTCTTTTTGTTCCTGCATTTGTTCTTTGCCATCTACTCATTTGCCAAGCTGCATCCAAGTAACTCTCTCCCAGTTGTTCACAGAATTATGTGGGTTTGAGAGCAGGGGAGAAAGGAACAAGGAAATCTTTGAAGGTGATTTGCAAAGTGAAACTGGAGACCTACTGGGCTAAAGGCATTTGTGAAGCTTCAGCCCCACTTGCAGTGTATTTGACACTGTTTTAAGGGGCTGAGGCAGAACACAGTCCATCAAGATACCCCACAGAGGCTCGTTCACAATCCCAAGCCAACATCTCCCACCACCTGATCCAATTCCCACTGGAAGCAGGAGCTCCTCAGCTGGCTAAGTGAGCTCTGGCACTTTTCCACTAGCTCAGGGGTACCACTGCGAATGGTCAGGCACTGAAATCTGTTACAAAACTTGCCTATGTGGTAGAGAGCAAGCTCAGAGAATCTTAGCTACTTGCACACATTTCATTCTGATTAAAATCAAATGTATAAACAAGGAAGTCTGATTGCTGCACAGTGGCCAACAGCTCCCAGCTATGTCATATTTAGCAGCCACCAGAGTGAGAGTGATGGTGGTTGGCTGTGTGACAGAATTCCCTCAGAAACATAGCCACATAATAGATACATTTCTTTGCAATGCCTTTTATTAAATATCCTCTTTGATATTTAAGCAAAAACAGTGTAGAAACTCTGTTTCAGTGATTCATACAGGAATCCTTGGTGTAGTCACTGTTCCAGCAGCTACGCTGCCATTTGAGGAATAAATCTTTATCAAATGTAGGGTTTAGAACTGCTCCACATAAAGAAGCTGTAAGAGCAGGCACTGGAAAACCATGAAAAGTCTGAATTTGGGTCTTCAGCTAAAAAAGAAATCTAACAACTGTGTCTCAGACGCATCATTCTCAGTCAGGCAGTAGCAGAAAAGGAAAAATGCTTCCTCTAAAGCTTATGAAAGTCACGGCAGCGCACGCAAAGACACCAAGAGAAGACAATGTGCCTCAAGCACAGATGCTCCAATACAAAGTTGAAGCTCCAGCACAGCAGTGCCCAGCCTCAGCTCTCAGTGTGGGTGCTAACTCCAAACCTGGAAATCGGTGTGGAAACCAGCACCACCCACCCAGATGGGGTTCTGCCCCACGAAATTACACAGCATAAACAGATTCTGCCTTGAATTCCGCCTGCCGCAGCTGGCACGGCCTGTTGGAGACCCTGACGGCCTCCTTCATTCTGTTCTACATAAACAAATAAAATCATTTTGAACTTAACTAACTGTAAACAAATGTTTCTTTGGCTCAAAGAACAGGTCTCATCAAACAGATCAGGCTCACCAGGTATCCAGATTAATAAACCTGCTGGCACACTGAAGGTGACTGGGGACGCAGCCCGTGCCCTCGTTGCTCAGCTGCAGAGCTCGTGCATCTCTTATGATGAACACTTCAGTCAGAATCCTTTATTATAACCAAACCACTATGTGAGGGGTTGCTTGAGGTCAAACAAACCGGTCCCTCCTTTAACAACCTTTCCAACCACGAGGCACGCAGAAGGGGAGCGCAGCTCATCATGGGCACCTGTAACAGAAGTCAAACAGCATCACGTTAGGATGTTTCCAAAGGCTTCTCAAAGGTCAGTGCTGAAAAAGAAGCATTTTGGTTTGCCTGCAAGAAGTCATCTGGTTCAGCCCCTCCCGGTTTCAGAAAGGCATTGCCACCTACTGCTCAGGTTGGATTTGTATTTCCAAGAGGAGTACAAAAAACTCCTCCTACCCCTCCTACAACTCTTCCTGTCCCCTCCTGGGATGTTATCTCATCCCAGACTTTTTATGTAAACAAAGAATTAGGCCACACATTACTACCCTGTCCCTGTTCAGCACGAAAACTCAACACATTATGAGTTCTAAGAGAACACAGATTTGACCTCCCAGGGAACACATTTTGCTGATTAAACAGATTGTTAAAAAAATACATCAGGGAGACAAACCCAAAAAGATTCCCCTTTCATTGCTGCCTTTTCCTTTGTTAAAGTGAATCCTCTTGATGTAGGTTTTAAATCCTTCTGGCTAGATATGAAGAGAACTTTTGACTGGAGAGACATTCCAGGAATTCCTTTGATTTTGTGGTTACTCACTGTAGCGAAACAGTGTCACAGAAATCTGGAAGCTCTCCAGATGACACGTCTGGCCAGGACTGTTTTGCTTTCACTGTTTCTATAAGCATCCAGGCTGTTTTTCATTCATCCTAAGCACCAGTAAGTTGGAATTTTGTCATTAGAACAGTTGAAGATTGGAAAATTGTTAAACTTTTGCTCAGTTTGGATCATCTTTATTCTACTGAGTAAAATGTCCTGGACTTTCTATCACAGGGAGGATGGGGAGGAGCTGCAGCACAGCTCGGTGCATGGCATGAGCTTGGGGCTCTGATCTCAGCTACAGCTGAATCATTAAACAGCTGCTCCAAAATGTGTGCCAGCTGAAGGGAAAAGAGAGCTCCTTTGACTGACGATGAAACAAGTCTTAACTGTGCTGTTTGCTCACATGATGTTCACAAAGAGTCATTCTTCGAGCAAACAACCAAAGGGATCTCAATTCTACTGCACACCAGCCTCTGGGTCACCCAGTGGCACCTCCTCAGGTAGCTGTGCAGAGTGGTCACGAGCCTCCTCTTCTCCTTCTCACTGAGCAGTGCCACGAGCAGGCATTCTGCAGCATCTCTTTAAATGTACAGCCAAGTTCTCCGTTCCATCACAGCAAATTAGACCCAGACTGCTGCGATCCACAGGATGGCTTTGATTCCCACTGTGGTGAAATCAGTAACTCCCTCCAGCAGCAATCAGTGTAGCTTTCCTGCCAGTTCACTGTGCCCTTCTGTCAGGATGCACTTCATGTCTTTATTCACTCTATTATCCATACATGTAATTATGTTTCACTTGGCAAAAAACTTGTGTTATTTCTAAATCAATACGTGCTATAACACAAATCCAGAGCAAGGCTCCAACTGTGCAGGAAACATCCTCTTCTATTCAATTTCACCTAAGATTTACACTTTTCCTTTCAGATTTTCGGATGAATTTTAAGCCAATGGTAATCAATAGGACTCATTAAAACCCAAATTACCAGAAAAGCTATAGAAGAGCATTAACAAACAGAAATTCAGTGATAAAAGTATCCCTGACATCTGTGCAAGGCAGTGTAAGACACCAGCTGAAAGGATTATGTTGAGAGCTTCTCCCAGGTAGCAAAGAAGGCAGCACAGGAGCATCCAAAGAGAGTATCCAACCAGCAAGTGACAGAAACCAAGACTGCTTGAAGAAGGGAGGTGTAATTAGTACCCAAAGCATGAGATCAAGCACATTGTCCAAAGACTGACTTAAACAACACATTTTTTGGATACAGAGAGGCAGAGACTCCTGGGCATCTCAAATGGCACCAGAAACCTACCACTAGGCCAATGAATGTGACCATTTGTCTGTGTGTGAGGAAAAAAGCAAAGACAGTAAAGTGCTACAAACCAGAAGAAAAAAAGAATCAAAGAAACAACCAGAACTATTCTCACAACTAAATTCTGAATAGTAAGATTAGAGCAGAAATGAAAATATGGGAGCTATAATAGAGACAGGAAAACAAAGCAGAGATGACAATTTTAATGGCAGATGCAGAAAAAGGCAGGTTTAGTAATCCTTTAAAGGGCTTTGCTATAACAAATCTTATCAATCTTAAGGTTTGTTACGAAAACACCTATCTTATCTTAAAGGAGTCCCAGGCCTCACAAATTACACGTGGGAGCTGACTTCATTTGAGCTGACAGAATTTCACTAAAAACATCTGGAACATTTTTCTCAGCAAGGGCTTAATTAAAATTTTAGCCTCTGGCTTTTTTTTCTAACGCAGTTATGCATTTCTGAAAACAGTGGGAAGTTGGGATGAAACCAAAGCACACGTGAAACGCTGCGGCAAAATAGCTCAAAGTAAACTATTTACCCATCATTGTTGCTTCCTTCAAGAATTTGTAGCTGGTTTCGAATGTCATCTGCTGCAGAGGGGAGGAGTTGGACTGAATTCCAAAACGATTCAGTGGTTTATAAAATCCTTCAAAGCACATGTAATCTGCCACAAGTGAAAGGTGCCGAGGGTCCACCACAATGCCTGAGGACACAAGAGTGAGCAATCATGAGAACACTCAAGGGCTAAGGGTTCTTTTTCTTTAAATAAATCAGGTTTAAATTAGACCCCCTGGGTCCAAGCAACATGGGGAACATCTCTATTAACATTCTTCTGGCAGCTGCAGCTCTTTGTGTGGAGCTGGCTTAACCGCTCCCCTCAGATATCCAAGGGGGCCAGACCTGACTGTAATATGAACCAGTAACTCTCCAGGGAAACCAAAATACCAAGGATGCTGTAAGGGGCAGAGTTTCTCTACATACAATCAGTAAGGCCTGCATCATCTTTACTTACAGAGAAGAGGATCACATATTGATCACAGGCCCTCACCTGGTGGCCTGTGTTAGCCAGGCACCAGAGTCAGAATCCTGGAATGGTTTTCATTGGAAGGGACCTCAAAGCCCATCCAGTAAAGTGGGCAGGGACACCTCCCACTGGATCAGGGGGCTCAAAGCGCCATCCAACCTGGCCTTGAACACCTCCAGGGATGGGGCAGCCACCACTGCTCCGGGCAACCTGGGCCAGGGCCTCCCAGCCCTCACAGTAAGTAATTTCTTCCTAATGTCCAATCCAAATCTCCCCTCAGAAAGGTTCTGATATTTTCTGGGCATGATGTTAGGCATCAACTGCAAACTCCACTGAGTCTAAAAAGAAACAGCAGGTTTTTTGGTTAAATAACACTTGTGCAGTCCCTGTAAAGGGGGAACATTAACAGCTCTGTCAACATTTACATAGCAGTTCTTGAACAACCAGAAGGTCAGAGCACTCTGGGCTACCAGCCAGCAAATCTGTTCAATATAATTGGTTGCTAAAATTCCCACTGTATTAATCTTCCCTCTTTTCAATAGTTTAATTCATAGCAAGACTTGGTAAATTCAGGTAACCTTGTGACTTCAGGTAAATTCAATGTGCCCAACCTTAGCAGCCTATGAAGTCAGGCATCTCCCCTAAGCTTCCCTAAGCCTGGACTCTCCGGATAATCTATGCAGAAAGAAGAAGGTTCAGATAATGCAGCACAGCCTTGTCTGGTGAATTGCCTACTGATTAAATGGAACCTAATAATTAACTAACAAAGTCTGA
Organism: Dromococcyx pavoninus; assembly: GCA_033558185.1. Lineage (NCBI taxonomy): Eukaryota > Metazoa > Chordata > Aves > Cuculiformes > Neomorphidae > Dromococcyx > Dromococcyx pavoninus. The sequence continues at coordinate 32,266 of JAUMJL010001656.1, forward strand.
AATGATTAAAATGATGAAAAAGTGCAACTTAAAAATCCACACATAAATTAAAAGATTTGTAAGCACTGTGGCTGGGTTTTCCTATCTTAATAAGAACTATCTTCAAAAATGTGAAGGAATCTTACCATATACAGCAAATACATCCTTTATTTCCTTTATAATCACCCTCAGGGCAGTCTCAATACCATAAGTTTTAGCCATGGCATGAATATCATTGGAATAAAGTCTGTTCAGGTCCAAAATCTGAAAGCAAAAAAACCACAGATACAAGTTAGGACAGTAGTGACTCTATTTCCAAATACTTAAGCTAAGATAGTTTTTATTCTCCATTTTTCAGCAGCTTAACCAGCACAAATAGTTACAAATCAACCAAGCAACAGCTCAGAGTCAAACACAGACACAAATTACTCTGGGGATTTATGTTTAAGCTAATGATCACAGCCTTTTATCTGTGAATGAGAGTACTGGAATTAAAACTCGCCACAGGAGAAAGTGATCTGAAATCAGAAAAAGCAAAGGAACCAAACATCCCAAGTAGCAGAGGAACATGTTCCAAGGAACATAACACAATGCCCAGTCTGTCTCAGCCAGCCAGAACTTGTAGGAAAAGCAGTGAAGAAGATGTAGCCTATAACAATCCTATATTTGTAGAGTTATGGGATGGATAACATAACAAAACTCTTCATCTCCAAGCACTGCAATTCATTTAGCTGGAAGAACTCCCTCGAGTAACATTTACAGAGACAGTTACGAGCACGGCGTGGAATTATCTGTCATTAGACACTGGGCTGCTGCACAAAAACTGATTCACAATGTGCCCTTGAGAAAAGGCTCAGCTGAGCTCTGAACACGTAGTGGGGACACGAGGAAGGGTGTTTAAGAGCTGAGAAGGCTACACATCACCCTGCTATGTGTGGTTGGCACCCACCACCCAGTCTCTCCCTAGGACACAAAAGACCATCCAAACAGATTACGTACGTCAGAGTATCTGAACAGCTCTGCAAGGTTTATCCCTTCGGTGTGGAGAATGAGTTCCTTCTCTCCTTGCTTATTGGTGCTTTCATTCACCAAGCAGCGTGTGATGCCCTTCACTTCATGAATGACCGTGCTTCGTGCGAGAGAGACCAGCAGGGAGGAGATATCAAAGTACACCTTCGTCAGCGGGAGCGCCAGCGAGACCTGCGAGGGAAAACCAGGGTAGAGCTGGGCTGGGAAAGAGCCTGAATCGGGCCCAATAACCATCCTACTTCTGTTTAGGCAAGAAGCAGACTTAGAATTGCCCTGGTTGTGTCTTTAGGAACACAAACACCTGACTAGAATTACAGCTGAATGATGCCAATTAGAACACCACATCCCAAGACCACTCATGCACATTGCTTTCAAGATCTCTGAACTTACACCCACTGGTGGGTTTGGGGTAGCATTTTTTCAGGGGTGGGTATGTGTTTGTTGGGGTTTGTGTTTGCTTTTGGGTTTTTTTTGAACATGTTTAGACTTTTTCAACAGTCCAGCCACTATTTTTATTCATAGAGTGACACAGTGACGCATCAAATATTTAAACTCCGATAAATCTGTCAAAAACCTGTTTTAAAAAAGCTTCCTCAGGCGTTTTGAAAGCCAGAAAGAAGTCACTAAAAGTTATATCAAGGGGTACACTTGTACAGCCACTTTTCTGCACTAATACAGGGTTGCTGAGACCAAACAGCAGCACCCCACTGAAAAGATCCACTTATTATAGGAGCCACCTGCGACCGCAGTGCGACCGCAGAGCGCTGTGCCCAGGCGCTGCCACCTCACCTCACACCAACGCTCACTCTCGGTGTCAAAGGTGTAACCCTGTACACACGGGTGACTGTCCACAACAGCATTTATTCGCACGTCTGCTGACTGAAGCAATCGACTTTTCTCTTTCTTAGTCTGAGACACAAAGGAAAGAGGCTGCGAATCATCACCGCCCGCTCCGTTCTCCTCTTCTTCAGCACCAGGAGTCTTCTCTTCTTTTTCCCATTCAGCCTCTTCATCTTCTAGATTCTCATCAATGTTTGCCTCCTCATTTTCTTCTTCACTCTCATAATCAACCTACAAAGAAATCAGGTTGTCCTTACTTGAGCCACAACACGTACAGGGCCACGAAGGAGCTGACACAATGAAAACACAAATCTGTGATAAAGAAAATAATACAAGAGCTTCAATTCCATCTCCATTTCTTTATAAATTTGCTGTTGTTCCTCAATACAGCAAGGGATGCCACAGGTTATTGTGACTCCAGTGAAATCTGGTTTTTCTCCTCAAAAAGGTTCTTCCCATCATCCAGCTCCGAAGAGACTCCCTCGGGATTTTAAATTACTCCGCCCTCTTGCTGAAATTACAGAAACTCATTTCTAGACAGTAATTTTGAAGTACTGAACATGCAAATACAGGCAGAGCCAGGGAGAGTGTTTATGAAGAACTACAGCAAAGTTTTAAAAACAACTAATGGCACCAAATTAGCCAGAGGTAAAGTCAGAGTGAGCCACAGCACAACCTGACTGCCAGACACATCTACCCAAGGGCTGAAGAACACAGCTTCAAGGAAACCCAGAAGATCTCCTCCATCTCGTTGTGGTTTGCGCTCAAGTGCCATCAGTTTGCTGACTTCAGCTCAGCCTCCTCTAAGTAACTGCATTTTCTGGAAGTTAACTGCATGGTTTTTAGACAGTGTTTCTGTCTAGAAGTGATAACACTGGGCACTGGGATGCAGAAAGGCCAATGCTCACAGATATTCTTTCCCTCGTTTATGCTCTGCAGCTTTTGGGGTGATGCACAGACATTGAGGGGTGTGATTTCATATATTTGCACACATTTTATTACTCCCTAGTTATTTTCATCATTATTTTTATTATTACTATTTCATTAAAATTGCAGTTTTAGTTTCCAACCCACAAGTCTTTTTCTTCTCATTTCCCTTTCTCTGGAGGTTGAGGGGAAGGGAATTGGGAGCCCAACCACTCAGTTTTCGCTGCTGAAATTGGCCAGGCTGGGGCTAAACCGTGACACATCCCTAACCTGCCTGATTCTGTATCACTCCTAAAGGACAGCAGCCACTGGGCTCAACTGGGATAAGCATGGCCATCGTGTGTCTCGGCTCACATCTGCTGTAGATTTCCTCCTCACCCAAACCAAAACTGATCAGCACAGAGACTTTCCTATCATCCGTCAAATTTATTCTCTTTTTTTTTTTTTTAAGCAATTTGTTTCAATGGCACTTTTCCTTCCCAACTCACAGAATCTCTGAGGTGGGAAAGGACCTCCAAGATCACCAAGTCCATCTGTCAGCCCAGCCCCACCATGCCTACTAAAACCTGCCCCCAGGTGCCACGTCCACAAACTTTGTGAACCTCTCCAGGGATGGAGGCTCCACCACTGCCCTGGGCAGCCTCTGCCAGGGCTTCACCACTTTAAATCAAAGACGAAATTAGGAGCTGAAGTGCAGTGCTGAGCACCTAGAAAATAATTACCTCTTCTTCCTGGTTCCTCCTCCGTTTTGCTTCTGTAGCATCACCATCGCCTTCATCTGCTTCTGCATCAACAATGTTCTCTTCTTCCTCTGCTGGAGCTTCCTCATCATTTTGTGTCTAGAAATCCATGAGAGACCAGATGCTCAAGCTGACTGCCAGGAGCACCAACTGCATCAAGAAGTTAAACTCCAAATGTTTGGCTAAAGCAAGTCCTTGTTCACTGTTCTACCTTTAAGGACAAATTAATTTCTATAAGGCCACTACTAGAAAGAAATAATCAACTGATACTCCTGAGAACGGAAACATTGAACAAGATGAACATCTACAAGACAGATAAGCTATCAGCCTGCTCATGTGACAGCCTTTGATGGGAGAGGAGTGGCAGAAGGAACATGCAAAAGCCTTTCACTGAAAAAAGGACCTTCCCCAGAGTTTTGATATCCACTGCTACAAGAGGATGTTAATCTGGGAACAAACAAAGAGTCATATGCTTTATCTCATTGAAGTTAAAATAAACAGGCATTTTCAGGGTACAGTCTTAAGTAAATTACGGGTTATTCCACAATAACATTTAATTTCCTTGTCAATTTTATGAGAATGCAAAACCAGTTAATGCATAAAGAAAATATTTAAGAAGTAATTTAGTATTCACATATTTCGTGTTCACATCGAAACGGGCCATGCTTTTCCAAACCCTGGTTCTCTCAAAAACAGGTAAAGGAAGGGAGGCATTTCTGAGGTAATGATTCTCTGTACCTTCTCTTGGTCCCCATCCAAATCCTTTCGGGTCGCCTTCCGAGTGCTGATTTCAGTAAAAGATGTCATCTTTGCACTCTTCCTTTTAATTGCTTCCAGAAAAATTTTAAAGAACCTGAAAGAAGCAGCACCACAGGATGTCAAAGCTCAGCAGCACCACGGGCAATTTCAAGTTGTCAGGAAATTCTAAGAAGCCAGTCAGCTCATGACAGGATATGTTCTCTGGGGGATGCAAAAGTATTCTGAGGCTAAGGCAAATCAGTTTTCTTCTCATCTCTTTCCCATTCCTTTAGGGATCAAAGGGTTGGCATCAGCTCTTTTACAATCAGAGATGTAGCCATGTACCCAAAGCTTAAAACTATAAACTCATCTGGACATAAAATCTGCTCACCAAATTGACCTTCAGAAGAGATGGTTTAGCATTGGACTTTTTTCTTTTTTTTTTGAAACAATGAGCACAGGCAAAATTTTTAACTAGAGTAACCCAGCATGAACTCATGGGGCCTGATGGAGGAAGAAACCAATGGAGCCTTTTAGCAAATGAAAAATGGCTTTCAATGGACCCTTATCATTAAGTGTTCTACTTTTAACTACACAAATCCAGCCAGATGTGGGGAAGGAAGCAGGAGAAAAAAACCAAAGGGGGAGGGAAGGCAAGGCAGTCTCTTCAGATTTATTTTTTAAAAATAATTTTTAAAAAATAAGGTTTAGTTCTGTTCAATGAGAGCAGTAAGGGATACCTGAAATATTCAACCATTTTTGCTGGTAATAAATGCTTAAGCATCCAAAATAAGGAATGAGACGTTGCTTATTGGGCTCTTCTCTGAGTATACTGGAAGCAAATGAAAGATCTGCCTTCATACTATTCTGCACTGTCCTCACATCACAGATTAAGTTCTATTCAAAACATAAAAAGCAACTGCACAGATGCTTCTGCAAGCACATCTGCTCTGAAAACCATAGCAGCAGAGATAAACAAGATGCAGTGACCTTTAGAGCCCATGGAAAGGCAAAAGAAGAGCAAATATTCATGGATCTGAAGGCAAACTCACCTTGTTTCCATGAAGTGCAAGATCTGCCTGGGCTTTACACACTTCTCCTCTCGGTAATATTCATAGGGCAAGAAATGGAATTTGATTTTGTAGAGGCGATGTTTGTTCTGCTTGTTCTTCACTCGCAGGGATTCCTCGATCTCGACTTTCTGCAAGACCTACAAAAGCCCCAGGGAGGAATATTCACTCCTTTGATGGAGACATTTCATTTACTCCCTGCAACTCCAATGCTTTCGACACGAGACTGGAATTCGTAGAATCACATAATGGTTTGGGCTGGAAGGAACCTTAAAGATCATCCAGTTCCAATCGCCCTGCACAGGAAAGACTGCTCTCTGAGGAAGAGAGGGAGCACAGATTCATCAGCTTTCAGTATCTGCAGTCTCCAAGGAGCCCCGTGTTGCTCCTGTCAAGCACAGCCACCCGTACGACATGAGGAAGGGCTGGGGGACAAACAGAAACGTCTCTACCACGCCAGTCACAGCCAGATTAGCTTGTCTCTTACAGACAAAACCCCTCCAATTGTAGAGACTGACAAAAAAAGAGCTTGAGGAAAAGGGCTGTGGCAGCCAACATAAACCCTCCCTGCCATTCTGCTACTGCTGTGGATGAACCATTGCCCCTCTCCTTTACATCCACCAGAGTTCGTAGCCTGTGATGATGTTCTACAGGTTAAACTGAATCTGAGTCTCATACAGCCATAGTAACTGCAATTCCTTTCAATTCCTCTTCCCAGCAGATATCACAGGGTCAGTACACAAGAAGTGAAAAGAAAGGACCCTCTCATTTTGTGCCCACAGATCATCTTCAAAAATGGAACCTGCTGCAGAGCCAGCCCCACTGACGAGCTCAAATAGGAAAGTTTGGGTTGCAGACTCTCAAAGGATACACTGAATAGGATGGCTCACCTCAGCTAAGCACACTTTGGTGAGCAGTTTCTTCAGCTGCTTCACCTTCTTGAGAGCCCTCTTGGTATTCAACACAGGAACACTCATCGTTGGCGTTTTAATATTTGCACTGGCCACCATCAATATTTCCCGCAACCTTTAAAGATTATAAAGAAAGAATGATCTTTCAAAAAAAGCACTGTGCAACCAAATAAATATCTAGTTCATTTAATTAGGCACAGCTGCCTGTCTGTAATAAAACAACAGGCAGTGGCCTTTATGACCAACACTGTGTGTACAAAGAGCTGTGGTTGATGTGTTTTACAATGAGGGCGTTGAAACACTGGAACTGGGTGTTTCCCAGAGAGGTGAGCAATGCCTTATCCCTGGAAACATTCAAGGTCGGGTTGGATGGGGCTCTGATCAACTGATCTGGTTGAAGACCACAGAATCATAGAATGGTTTGGATTGGAAGGGACCATGAAGGTGATCTAAGACCAAACCCCTGCAGTGAGCAGGGACATCTTCAACCAGATCAGGTTTTTGCTTTTCTCGTTCCTCATCAGGTTCAGCACATCAGTAGCTCTATTGCCTCAGATTATCACTCAGTTATGGGCAGAGACTAGAGATGACAATGAGTTCTCCTGTTCTTGGAACAACTCATGAAGCCTGTTTCCTACAGATCCCAATGGATGCTCCTCGTGCATATACCCACCAGTGAGATGGAGCACTGCTACATAAGTGCTAAAAATGGCAAAGGACCCACTGACAACACAGTTTTCTCACCTTGGAATACCCAATGTGACGTTCATTTCACCTCTGCCAGCAAAGTGGAAGGTGTTTAGAGTCATCTGTGTGGAAGGTTCCCCAATACTCTGAGCTGCAAGAAGACCCACAGCTTCTCCTGGGTCACAAAGAGATCGCTGCCACTTTAAGTACAACAAATCCTTTAAACTGAAGACAAAAAAAGATGTTTAGTTCAATGTAGTACAAAATAAAGAACTCAGAAGACACTGCAACATTGCTTAGTTCAATAAAGTTACCTCTTTCAGTCAATTTCTCCCGATAGCTTATGGATAAAGACACTCCAGAAGCTGTAAAATTGTCCCAATCTGATCTGACAAACACAGCCCATTAACACAGCACTGGGACTTTGGTCAAAACACATTTTAGCTCTGCTCCTAACTCCCAGAATGTCAAAAAATGGTCCATTTACTCTCAACTTGCTCCTCTTAACTGTATCTCTATCTCCAAAGTGTGGCAAGAGCGTATGTTGATTTTAACTGTAACTGTACAGTATTATGTAATACGTAAGCGGACAGCAATTACACTGCTGTTATTCCATAAAATCAGTGCTGTTATTCCATAAAGTTATTCCAAAGCCCTTAGCACCATGGAAAACTCAGGTTTGGAAAAAACAGATAACCAGGGCCTCTCCACTGCACGCTAAGTTTTCATGGACCAGCCTGCAACACACAACTTCCTTTCACAAAGGTCACAACAACCAAAAACTTCTCATCTTTAGAGATGTTCAGTCCAAAAACAGTGCAAAGAAGTAAAGACAGAGAAGCTACGACCTGTCAGAAGAAAGCGCCGGGCGCCCGTAACTTTGTCTGCTCTCAGATTCCCATTTGTTGACGTAATCGTCGACTCCATTTTCAAAGGTTTCTGAAACAGATGCAAAGTAAGTGTCTGGGCGCCAAACACCAAGGCTTGGGTCAGGACACTTCTTTGCCTTCTTCATATACTTGCGCCGTTTCTTCTCATCTAGTTCATACCACATCTTCAATAGCTGAAAATAAAGACAGGACTTTCAAGCAGGCTGGTTCACCCACAGCAAACCCAAAACTCAATGACACAGCAATAAAGCAATAAAGAAGGAGGAAAAAAAATATTGGAGTAAAACTTAAGGGTTTGTGGAACGTGTAGCAAACAACAACTCAGCTGCAAACAGCATTCCCAGTTCCTGATCCGTACACCTTCAGTCTACGGTTGGACTCGATGATCTGGGAGGTCTTTTCCAACCAGATGATTCTATGATTCCAAATTATTTCCAAAGTTCTTTACAAGCTTGAAATAGTTATCTATCCATACTCACCACTCCATGAACCAGTGAAATACAGCTCTCTAAGAACAATTTTAACCTGGGAGAGAACCACCTCAACGTAATTAAATCTTTACTTCTGGCTGACTGTCTAAAGCTGCCGTGACAGAGGGGCTGCTCTGATTTTCAGTTGTCACCATTTGGGCCCAATAGTCCAGCAGAACCATAAACATCACTTGCATCTTTCTCATGTTGATCTGTTTTATTTCTAGTCTTCAGTTTCTTGCTAGTCTTTCAATTAACAGTTCAAATGTTGCGTTTAATAAAGGAAGAAGTTGATACCAACTTAAAAAAACAACACAGAAAATGAGCTAAACCTATCTTTTACATGTCTTGTTCTTTTATGAAGGAGGAATTGGTTTGTGACAGGGAAGTCTGTCCACTGAGTGTTAGAATATACTGAGACAAACACGTGCCTCTGCCCACCTATCTACTGGGAAAAGAAAGAACAAACAGTAGAAGAATCCCCAGGCCAAATGTTTTTGAACATTATCCAAAGTGCCAACAGCACAGCTGAATACAGGAAGCAGTGATTGGGCACAACACTTGCAGGCAAGCCAAGAGTTACCTATCTCAGCACCTCCACCTTGGGAGTTTCACACTAAGGCCCCCGTTCTACCAGGATAAACTCCTCGTGAAAGCCACAGACATTAGAGCAGCAATAAATGAATCTCAGCTTCAACACTCACACAGCTGACACACAAGTCCTTCAAAAGGTAACTTGCATTAAGTAGACTGTGAAGCAGTTTGGTACAAAAAAAGCCATTTAACAAAAGTACCGCTGAATTCTGTAACTTTTTAAAATGGCTCAGTCGATTCAACGGCTCCGGTGTTACCTGTAAAGCAGCAGCATCTCTTCCATTTTTCATTTCTCCTCCTTGAACCTGTGCTTTTACACTTGCCATTTTCTTTTGGGAAAACATCAGAAAACCTCCTTCTCTTTGCAGAGAGTTTTGGTGCCTGGCTCTCCACTTCTTAATGGCTTTGAAATGCTGGGTAGCTTGGTGAGACTCCATCCTTGCTAAAACTTCATCCAGGTGGTTTGTCTTCTGGATTACCTGTGAGAAAGTTATCTGTGTGATTATTTTTCCCTCTGTGTTCACTGTAGCAGAAAAGACAAAGCAAACTAAAAAGTCATCTGCTGCCACTCAAAACACTTGGCTGCAGTAAGACAATTTTCAAAATAGGTTTCAAACTCAGCTGAGACTAAACTCCTTATTTCTCTATTTGACCAGCACCATTCTTTAATAATCAGTAATGATAATTGTAAAAGGAAGTTATCAAACTCAAGACTGAACAGTGAAGCCATTTGTGTTGAATCCAACTGTGGAGTTAGAACAGAAGGCACAAGAGAGAGCGCCTGGTAGTCTCTTGAAATTTAACTCCTTAAAATCCTGCCACAGAAATAAGATTCATTTCCATATTTTGAACATAATGGCCAATAAAAATGTAGCTTGGTCTGGGAGTGACCAAGAGAAACAGCCATGGCTCTGATCCCTAACAGACATGCCAGATGTCTGCCATGCATTTCAGTCCTCCCCTTCAACCCGTATAAATACTTAAGGTTCTGGTTTTCTACCTCACAGTTTTCTGCAATGAAAGGAAACTGCTTGGGTTGCAAGAACTGTGTTTTAGGGATATCAAGCCCATCTTCTCCATACAGAAACTGCACCACGCTGCCATCGCTGTCTCGCACGGTCAGGTCGTACTGAACAACCAGTCCTTCCAAATGTTTTATGACACATCTGTTGCCAAGAAAAATAAAAGAGGCTGAGAAAGAAAAAAGGAAGAGGCTACAAAGCAACACAGATGACATAACACTAACATGAAAAATACTGTTTTCATTAATATCTTAAGTGCACTTAAGGGCTAATACGGAATTCTGGAGGCCAAAAATCATGCAGACACGACACACAGGTGAAACATGTAATGATACTGCAAAGCTTTCTGCACTCTGCTCCCTCCAGCTTCCTTGGACTGAAGTGACTTTAAATGAAATAGCAAATTACTCTCCATTTCTGCTGTGGCTCTTCAACAGTTGTCTGACAGGGGGACATCTCTCCTTTAGAACCCCTCACCACCCTCTGAAACAACTGAAAAGTTCCACCTCCTTCTGTATGCTGGAGGTGCTCCTTGAATAGAGTCGAGGGCCACACAATGTGGCCAAGAAAAACTAGAGTTGCCTGGAATTTGTACAGCTTTACTTGCACCAGGAGTACACATTTCTCATCGCTGCCGCTGTGTGCCAGAGATAAGTCAGAGATGGTAAAGTTCATCTGCTTCTCTGGAAATTCAGCCTCAGAACACACATTCAACACTCACACGTGAACACTTTCCCATAAAGCAAGGACAATGAAGTTAACCTAAGCAATTCATGCTTCTTCCAGTCTACAGCACTCCATAAAAAAACACCCACAACAAACAAATAAAAGGACCTTTTAAAGGCTCAGAATTCTAAAATAAGGCTCCCACCTTTGCAGGTATCCAGAACGGCTGGTTTTGACAGCTGTATCCACAAGACCTTCCCTGCCAGCCATGCAGTGAAAGAAGAATTCCTAAACAGAAGCACAATCCCATCAGCACTCTGCTGAGTACACCCAGGCTGCCTACTTAGGCTCTTTTGCAAAAGCTACATCTGAAAGGAGGGTGCATAAAGCTGATTTACCTATAATTGCAGACACTCTGCATTAAAATACCAGGACTTAAACAAGCTTTGGTATAAGCACAAGACATGTCAGACTCACAGAAGGTTTGATCCCAGTGAGAAATCTGCCAGTCACAAATCCTCCCGAGCTAGGTGAAAAATCGTAAGGCTGGAAACATGGCAGCGATTTCCCAGATGCCATCAGTGGGGGTCTTCGACCTTCCAACTCAATCTGGCCCAGCAAACAAGAAATCTAGGGGAGGACAGGAAAAAAGTAAACATCACTTTTCAGCCCAACTGCTTGCTCACCTAAGTTCAACAATTCTTCTTGAAAAACACAGTAAAATCAATTAAAATGTTCACTAAACGTTCACATGTGCATCAAATGTTCTTACTACTGATGGGCAGAAAAGGCATGTAGACCTTATCTGGTCTTTTTAAGTTATTCCAGACCCCTGACTCATCCTTAACATTTCCACTCTCATTCTTTATGCTTATTTTAAAACAAAGAGATGTTCAACTAAAAATATCATAAATATTTTTTTAGGTCCCTTCATTACCCTCACCACCTCTCAACAGAATAAAAGAAAAACAAACCAGAACCTTCTCTCTCGAGCTTTGGTTATTCTATTTGAGGTGTCCTTTTTACAGAGTGTTTATTGCTTGGTATCCGTGTTGCAGAAAGTAAAATGAAAAGGCACTCTCGACACTTGTACCAAAACCAAAGTAAGATTTAATTGTTCCTATTCAGCAGTGGAAGAAGAGAATAAGAGGAGTCAGTCTTCAACAGAGGCCAGGAAAAGTTCTTTCTCCTCCAGTAGGTTTGTATAATCTGCAGCATTCCTTCCAAAAAGAAGGCCTGCTGTTTCTATAAACTCTAATGTACCAAGAACTGATTCAAAAATAGAAGGCTGTTATAAACACTGACTCCCCTCCAGAACCCACTGAGGTCTAATTGATCTTCTAAAATTTTTCCACGCCAAAGGCTTCCATTCCCAAAGTCCAAAATAAAAATCTTGCTTTGGCATGAGGCACCCACACCAGAGCTTCTCCACAGCTTCCACTCCAGGAGGACTCCAACGCGCGTAGCTGCCAGGTATTCCAGCTGCCATTACCTGCATTGTATTCACAGTGGATCCTTTGGCTCCCGACTGCACCATCAACTGTAAATTGTTCTCTGGAAAGCTCCTGTGGAGACCAAATGGCATGCAAACCTAAAGAGTTGAGAGAGGGCAAAGGGAACAAAACCGGAGCATGACTAACAAACCAAAGCAATACCTCTTGAAGGCTTTAAAAAAGTGAAAGCATGACTAACCACAAACATTCCCATTTATAATTTTAAGCATCTTGAATATTATGTCATCTTCTCATTAAGAGAGGACAAAGTTAAGGTGCACTGGCAAGGCAATGAGCGAAGCCTCATCCTGAGGACATATCATAGACTCACATCATAGAATGCCCTGAGGTGGAAGAGACCCACAGGGACCACCCAGTCCAACTCCTGTCCCTACCCAGGACACTCCCAACACTCACCCCGTGGGGCTGAGGGCAGTGTCCAAATGCTTCTGGAATGCTGGCACAGTGGGTGCTGGGACTGCTTCCCTGGGGAGCTGTTCCAGTGCTCCACCACCCGCTGGGGGAAGAACCTCTTCCCAAGATCCAATCTCCCCCTGCCCTGGCACATCTTCCTGCCATTCCCTCCAGTCCTGTCCCACCAGAGAGCAGAGCTCAGCCCCTCTTTCCCCTCCCTCCCTTGGGAGAAGGCACAAACAGCTCTGAGATCCCCTCTCAGGCTCCTCCTCTCCAGCTGAACAGAGCCAGGGACTTCAGCCTCTCCTCACACACTTCCCCTGCAGACCCTTCCCCAGCCTTGTGGCCTCCTCTGGACACTCTCCAGCACTTTGATGTCCTTTTTACCCTGTGGTGCCCCAACTGCCCCCAGAGCTCGAGGTGGGGCCGCCCCAGTGCAGAGCAGAGGGGACAATCCCCTCCCTCTCCCGGCTGGCGATGCCGGGCTGGATGCCCCCAGGACAGGGTTGCCCTCTGGGCTGCCAGGGCTCTGTTGGCTCACGGTCAACTTGCCATCACCCAGATGGAAAGCTTCAGCTTCCATAACAGTCAGGAAGCCCTCAACAACATTAAATTAACTGTATAAGAAAGTCTCCAAACAAGATCAATGTACACAGATGCCTCGATGCCAACCTTGTTAACTTCATTGTTGTAACTGTTTACTTCCTCCTTGAATTTCAGATCAACCATGTTAAAATCCCTCTGGTCTTTGCAGAGATGGGCATCCTGCCACTTGCCTTGGACCTCCTCACATGATGCTGTTTCTGGCAAATTAAGAGCAGCTCTAACAGCCTGGAAGTAAAATATGGGGCTTTTTAGGTGCTAAACAGACAGGATCAAACAGGGTAGGACTTCAAAAATTCTTAATTTGGGGGAGGGGGGAAATTCTACAAGACAGACTTACTTCAATACCATGTTGGCTTGACTTCTCAATGATTTTTTGTCTTCTTCGGTCAGCTTCGGGTTTAACCAAAATATCTTCAATCCCTGGTAAAGAAGAGTAACAAGACCACATAATTATCCATACTGAAAAAGAATGGAGGGAGGAGCCACACGTGCTGTCAGGGATCTTGAGAGCAAGGAGCTGGAAAAGAAAGTCACAATTAAAAATATAATAATCGTTAAAAATCTAACTGCAGCTTGACAAGAAAACAACATTCATTTGTTCTGGTTTCTAGGCAACAGCTCTTTCTGAGAGCAGTGAAATTAAAGATTCCTAGGAGGTTTTGCTCTAAACAGAATTTCAACACAAGACATTTAGGCACTTTGCTTAGGCAGGATGGGAGAGAGAAGTGGATGGATGTACTCAGGATTCCACTTTCACTTCATGCTTAGAAGGCCGACTATGCACCAAACAGAATAAAACAAGGCTGGAAACAGCTATCCCGCTCAAGGACAGTCTTGGAAACTCTATTCACTGAACTCTTAGCATGAATTATGCCCAAGGATGTCTGGTTTTACCCTCCCAAGGTGCTGCAGCCCAGCACTGGCACATCAGTCCCTGGGTCACTCACCCATTGTGAAGCCCCTGTAGAGCTGCAGATAAGCAGTAAAGAGGCGCCCCAGGCACGTCAGCACTTTCCCACTGGTTTCACCTCCATAGATTTCATAGCAACAGTGAACCAGGCCATAGGCAGAGCTGCCAAAGTGAGCTTTGTCCAGGACTCCACACAGTAATTCACCACTTCTAATAATAACCTGAAAAATAAAGCACAGCTATTCAGGCAAACAGGAATCTTGATCTTATTATCATCTCTACAGGTTTTTCTGTGTAATCTACATGAAAATAGGTTTAAGACAAAAGTTTTAAAAGCCCACCGATTGGTGAAGAGTTAACTATGATCAGATTACCTATACTTCCAGAATATGTAGTAGAAATAAAACTTGTAACATCATTGGTATTTTTCCACCTATGAAATCTAACAATGAAGACACATGATCTAACAAAAGCAGAAGGAACCTCCATCAGTGAGGATCAGAACAGAGTTTTTCATGACCTCTAGGCCTGTAATCACCACCTTCTGGCAGGAACTGTTGCTCAGTATCTGTTTTTAACTTTGCCCGCCCCCCCCCCCAGCCACTTCCCTTTCCACTCCTCTATTCTATCCACAATTTTATTAAAATACCTCCCAGTCCAGCCTCCAGAGCTGTTCCCCAGCATACCTGAGATTCACACATTCCATCAAGATTTACACTTCTGTTTGCAGGTCCCTTTACCCATGCTCTTCCACCAATCTTAGCTTTCCCAGTCAAACTTAGCGGGACATGGTTTTCTGGAACGACGTTTATCAACAATGTAGAAACAACCTATAAAGAAGAAATAAGAGTGGCAGGAACTATTTTTTTTCCTAAATTCCCCTCCCAATGTAAAAATTTGGCACGGAGCAGAAAAAGCAACATCCTATAGGTATTTTTTACAATGACAGCAAAGCCTTAAAAGCTCCTAAATCTGAAGTTTATAAGACAGGATTATCCTCTTGCTTCTCCAGCCTTTGAACGATCAATGAGCTGGGACACATAATTATTCAGAAACCAATGGCACCTCAGATTTTTCCAATATTTAGAGAAATTAGGGAAAAAGAATAAAAAGAGTTGTCTGTTGCATTTTACAGGAAAAACTGGCAGAGAATTTCCCCTACTCTGCTATGGAACATAAATTTGGATTGAATGTTGAACTCAGGAGTAGAAATGGAGAATTACCTTGGGCTTCCCAGCTATTACATCAACCTAGTGATGATCTCAACTGAGAAGTCAAAAGCCAGAGTATTCACCTACAACATTTAAGTTCAGAGATTTAAAAGCACTGACTGGCATCACTTAATGCACTGTCAGCAAGAAACTATTTACTGTGGTCAATAAACTCCTTCTCTGCTCCCATGCCTGTAAACTGCAGCACTGTACTTCTGTCTGCAACACTCTTCAGAGCAGCAAGCAGAAGTACTGTTCTAGGACAGTCATTTTAAACGGAATACAACTCTCACAGCTCCAATAACACACACCAAGATCTATGTGGTGTTGATCAGGTGACTGGATCTGGCTTTCCAGCAAACCTCAGCAACGCTGCTTTTAACATTAGCATTCTCCACCATCATTCTTTAGCCCAATAAATTATAAACTACCTGCTTCCCTGTCCATAATCGCTGTGGTTTCATAATGGCAGGTGGAAGGATTTTAATTCTTCCTTTTTTGTCTGTTAGTCCTCGGTACACAAGCTCCATATATTGCTCTCTGGTGAAAAAGCAGCCCCGGATTGTCATGCTGACTCCAGAAATCATGTGGTCCTGGATCAAGCCAGGAAGTGGCTTCCCATCCTAAAGAAATAACAAGAAAAAGGGTGTGGGAGGACAGTAAGTCATGTGCTAGCAGCTCCCAAAATTATTCCAGCTGGATAAAAGCACTGAAGTCATTTGTAAAGCATTTGTTATCACAGCACAAGTCTCTACTAAATCTCCTCTGGGCACTGACATTAAAAGGAATGAGATTGTTTGGATGTGCTGGGCCTTCTTTGGATGAAGGGAACAAGTGGAGACAAAACAGAAACCATGAAAAAAATAATGATAATAATTTTAACATTAGCATTCTCCTTACTTTGGATCCACCATCATTCTTTAGCCCAATAAATTATAAACTACCTGCTTTCCTGTCCATAATTGCTGTGGTTTTATATTACGTGGATGTATTGTAATAAATATTATTATTATTATTTAAAAATCAATCTCATTTATCATTAGACAAAACAAACAAACAATTTCACAAAGGAATAAGTTTACCTGCCAGTTCCTCTTACCTTTGGCACCAGATACTGTTCATCAGTAAAGGCTAAGGTGTAGGCTTCTGCTCTGCCCAGCTCGCTCTGTGGGAAATGGGCATTCATTTCGTCACCATCAAAATCAGCATTGTAAGCCTTGCAGTTGGCATAGTGAAGCCTCAGCACCTTCTCCCCAGGCAGAATTCGTGCCCGGTGAGCTTGGATGGAAGGTCTGTGGAGAGTGGGCTGGCGGTTCAGCAGGAGGACATCCCCGTTCTTAATGTGCCGACACACCTGCAAGAGAAGGGTGGCTGCCTGTAAGGCACATCCATGCCAGCCTCTGAAAAGAATGCAGCTTCAAATATACACACAGCCAAAACATTTTCTTTCTAGTAATAGCATTCTGTGCAAAACTCTTTAAGGGAACCGAGACTGCTTGCCCAGGAACGCCCTCTGCTCTCCCCCAAACCACACTCTAAGGCTTCGTATCCTCAGAGCCCCATCCAGCCTGGCCTTGAACAGGGATGGGGCAGCCACAGCTTCTCTGGTGCCAGTGCCTCACCACTCTCAGAGTAACAAACTTCTTCCTAACCACTAACCTAACTCTCCCCTCTTTCAGCTTAAAACTTTTCCCCCTCATCCTATCCCTGCACTTCGTATTAAGAGTAAAACTTAGGATGGGAAAATTAGGTTTTAGAATTTAAAAAATGTATTAAGCTTTTCCTCCCACACCCCTTCCAACTTCTTCTCATCCACCTGCTACAAAACAAGACAAGCCTGCCCCGAGAGCCTTTCTGGAATCAGCGGCCCACTGGAATCACTAACAAGGACACTGGAATCACCAACAAGGACAGTAATAGTGTTATTTTAAAAACCACCACAGGTGTAGGATTGCTCCAGCGAGCCCTCTGTCGTACTCACGATCTTCAGTCCTGCCTGGGGTGTGCCTGAAGAAGGAGTGAGGAGCTGCTTAGCTATGGCTTCCCTCTGGGTCAGGCTGCTTGCGCTCAACACTGTACGAGATCCATCTTCATTAATGACCATGGAGGCCCCAGGGTGAACCTTTGGGCCATTTATGACAGCCTGCCTTAGCTCTTTGACATTCCAGGGAGTGACTGGCTGAGGGTAAGTCAGTTTGGTAGCAAATACCTAGATGGGGGGCAGAGAGGAGAGAAATAACTACTTGTTCAGTTTTGGCTTAGAACAGAAAACAGTGTCAAATGTTCACTCATAAACATAAACAACTTTAAGCTCTTGGATTCATCTCCTCCTCATTCTATTGTCATGCCAAATAATACATTTGTTTTAAAATCTTCTACCACAATAATAAACATTATGTTATTTTTACAATTTGCTACTGGAGTAGAAAAGGAAAAGTCATTTAGTAATTAAAAAAAAGAAAGCATGGTTTTAGATTCTGCAAACTGACAGAGAAAAAGCCCATTATCACTAGGTCCACTCTTTGCACACAGCCGAGCAGAAAAGATGATATAAAGGAAAGCTTGAATTCAGGCTTGGTGTCATCTCTGTGCAGTTAAAAATCATTAAGAAAGAATGAAGCTGGTGACGTTATTATGGGTTTTTTGAAAGGCTCCCATAGCTGTTACAAGACACGCTGTATAACGACCAGGAGAAACAAGATCTACTTATTAAGTTTGCACTTATTCATAACCCCAGGAAGCATGTACAGCCTTTTATTTCCTTTAATGCTCTTTCTCAGATGTGGTGTTCAGTATAATAGTGAGAACTTCCTGCTCTTCAGTGCTGCTCTTTACTGGCACATAGCAGTATCACATGGCTATGACACACGGGGGAGGAAACGGTCCAGACGAGTCAGATGGTCTCCACAATCTGAACCACTCATTAACTACCTGGAAGTGTTACAGTGTAGTTAAGTACCCAGCTGCATCAAAACCAAACACTGCTTCATTTATTCTTACCATAGGAATGCCAATCTCATTGGTCCCGATGTACATATCGGGGCAAATGACGGACCGAGCAGCAAAATCCACACGCTTTCCCATCATGTGCTTGCGGAACAGCCCTTCCTTTTTCTCTAATAGCTTTGAAAACAGAAGTTAATGATTAAAATGGGAAAGCATGCAACATCAGACAGATTCTCCAGATATTACACTGGTGACTGTCATGAAAAAGCCTACATACTAGACAAAAACATTTCACAGAATCATAGAGTGGTTTAGGTTGGAAGGGACCTCAAAGCCCATCCACTCCCACACCCCTGCCATGGGCAGGGACACCTCCCACTGGATCAGGGGGCTAAAAGCCCCATCCAACCTGGCACCTCCAGGGATGGGGCAGCCACGATTTCTCTGGGCATCCTGGGCCAGTACTTCATTACCCTCACAGAAAAAAATTCTTCCTAATACCTAATCTCAATCTCCTCTCATTCTGTTTAAAACTGTTCCCCTCATCCTATCCCTGCACTCCCTGATCAAGAGCCCCTCCCCAACTTTCCTGGAGCCCCTTTCAGTACTGGGAGGCTGCTCTAAGGTCTCCTCAGAGCCTTCTCTTCTCCAGGCTCAACCCCAACTCTCTCAGCCTGTCCTCATAGGGAGGGTGTTTCCTCTTATTCCATCAACTTCTCCTGTTTTAACTGTCTGTCACACACAGCCCAAAGCCTCTAAGACTCTGCCTGTTACCCACCTGACGAATACCAGGGTATTTTTCTGTGATTAGTTTGTCCATGTCACTATCAAATACGATGTTGACATGGCTCTGCAGTCGAATCCAAGCATTGTACAGCTTATCTGCCAGGGTCTGTCCTGGAATCGTTGTCAAGAAAGAATGGTCCAAAGGTTCATTATGCTCCCCTGCCTCCTACAGAAACAGAAATTAGAAACTTAGACTTAACAAAAAATACCTTCTATTTACCAGCCTAAATTATGGTATTAAACAGCAAAGGAAACACTGGCCACTATTTTGAACCTCAATAAAGACACATTTTTTTTCAAAAGCATAAAAAATGTAAACTTAACTTTAGAATTATTACAGTCAAGCACCTCAGACAGGTCTGCTGTTAAGCTTTAGAAAGTGACTTGGATGGGAAATCTCCAAACACCACAGCTACATAGACCAGTGGCATTTTAAGAGACAATTGCTCATCAGTCATCTCCTGGTAAGTGCCAGTCCTCTTTCCAAATGAGATGTTCCTGATTAGTCAGTCTGTGCTATGAAATTACTGTGCTACTCTTAGATAAAAATAATGTAAATCCAAGGGCCATTATCATCTACATCACTTTGTTTTCACAGTTTAAAAGTCAGTACACCTGTCACATTAGAAACACATTAACCTTCTGTCACATCAAAGGTTTTAAGAACTCAACTCCACCTGGTGGTGAAAATCTCAATAACTAAAAATGTTTTCAAAATGTTTTACACTTTGGATGTGAATCAAGTTCAGTTGAAATTAAGTCCAGTATCAAAGAACCCTCAATATTCACAGAACGCTTTGGTTTGGAAGGGACCTCAAAGCCCATCTAGTTCCAAACCCCCTGCCATGGGCAGGGACATCTCCCACTGGATCAGGGGGCTCAAGGCCCCATCCAACCTGGCCTTGGAATACCTTCAGGGATGGGGCAGCCACGACTTCCCTGGGCAACCTGGGCCAGTGTCTCCCCACCTTCACAGGAAAACATTTCTTCTTACTGTCTAAGCTAAATGGTGCCATACATTGTTATTTACCACTGTATGACCATGGGTACTCCTTAGTAGTAAGCAAGCATTGTTACTAATTAATCTTATTTGTGGTATTTTTTTGGTTTGTTTAGACATCAATGGTCAAAAGTAACCATGATCACAACTAGGCTTAGAGGCTTTCCCCCCCCCCATCATTTTCCATTCAATGAGATGCTGGAAAAGCTTTATGGTGAACTGGTCGTGCTGTGCGTACTTCAGTCCCCAGTACCAGGAGCCCATTATGTCTCACATGCAGTAAGTTAATACAAAAAGCATAACAAAAGGAGTCTGCATAAAATGTTCTTCCCCTTGCACCACACAGGTGAGTGGAAAGAGGTATGAGCAAAAAAGAATATCTCCAACAGCAAATGTTACAACAGCCCAGGCAAAATCTGTTATTGGAACAGTTTAAAGAGGAGCGTATTGGACCTCAACTCACATACCCAAAACACAAGGAAAGTGATAAATAGGAAATCTTACTGTTTGGATTTCTTCTTCTGTAATTTTTATTGGCTGACACTGTTCTTTTGCCATGAACACCAAGAGCTTCCGTATCATTTTGGCATCTTTCATTACAGCCTGCAAGTTCACAGTCTGACCGTTTGTAAACAGTCGGTCTCCAACACGATTTACGGGACGATACCTACAGACAGAAAAATCACTTTAGAGTCTTAAAGCCACTGAAAAATAGAATGGCAAATGTCAGATGTTCTAAGGCAAGTCTTCCATGCACGAAAAATAATCCCTATAACTAATTATAGTGACTCACTAACAGTGGATATTTAAACATCAACATATCATACTGGGACAATCAGATAAGAGAATGATTCCTTAACAAGAAACTCTACCAGTAATATGCAATTATAATACTCTATAGCAATTTAAAACACTAATACTAAACCAATAACATCATCATTTATTTTACTGCTGTGATTTTATTCTTGTTTTTTAAAACACTGACAGTTTAGCAGACCGGTGCCTGTACCATAGGTGTTTGCATCTCTGTCTCCTGCAAAAAATATGTGCTAAACTGCATGATTTCTACACAGCATTTCTGGGGAAATTTTACCTCGAAGGTGGAACCACAAGCAGATCTAAAAAAAACATGTCTGGATTAAATCCTGAACTGTCATGGGGATCCGTCCCAGGGAAGAGATAACGCAAAAAGAAACCTAAGAAGACACAAGAGAAAAGATAAACTCATTATCACTGCTATCGTTTGGGAATCCAACCCCCCAGATTCATTTGGTACATCAGGCCAAAAGCAGTTGCTAAGTTAAACACCAGTGAGGTTGCTTAAAATAACAACATTTAGCTATACTTTAGAAAGAATGGAATCATAGAACCACAGGATGCTTTGGGTTGGAAGGGACCTTTACAGGTCATCAGGTTCCAACCCCTCTACAGGAGCAGGGACATCTTTAACTCCATCAGGTTGCTCAGAGCACCATCCAGCCTGGCCTGGAATAGTTCCAGGGAAGGGGCCTCCACTACCTCCCTGGGCAACCTGGGCCAGGCTTTCATCATCCTCATTGTAAAATAATTCCTCCTTATATCCAGTCTAAATCCACCCTCCCTTACTTTAAAACCATTACCCTGGTTCTGTCACAACAGGTCTTGCTAAAAAGCCCCTCCCCAGCTTTCCCAGAGCCCCTTTCACTACTGGGAGGCTGCTCCAAGGTCTCCCTGGAGCCTTCTCCTCTCCAGGCTGAACAACCCCAACTCTCAGTCCTCATAGGAAAGGTGCTCCAGCCGTCGGATCATTTTTGTGGCCCTGGATCATTTTCACGGCCCTTTTTCTGTCACAGACACGATTTTTTAGAAACAACTCCGAAAAGAAATACAGAGTATGGCAAAAGGACAAAGCAGAACAGCAGTAAGAAAGTGCCCAGCTACCAGCTGTGACTGGCACATGAAACTACTTTCTCTTCTCCTGGTAAATGCAGATGCAGAGTCCAGTGAACTCAAAAGAAGAGACTGCTAAATCCACTCTCAGCGTTTAACAGATGGAACTGTGGGGAACAGCAAGTTCAGCACCACATGAACATCAAATTCTCTCTCAACAACAATCATGATTCGTGGGGAACCACAATTTGAGAACAGCTGGTCAGACTATTTATTGAATCCATCTCTCTGCGTCCACTGGCTACCAGTTCTCCTGCCACAAAATCTCGTGTCCAGGAGCTCTTAAGGCAAAAGGCAGAGGTTTGACAAGGAGTTCACATGGAAACATCTGCAGACTTTGTCCATTAAATGATCCAGCAAAGTCACATTGTTCTTAAAAACCATTACCTTCATTCTTCCACAGAGCCTGGATGTATTCCTTGGCAGTCATCGGTGTCAGATATCCTCTCTTTCCTAATTGGCTTTCATCAATAGCTGAAAAATAAAAAATGAGAATTAAAATAATAAGATTAAATAAAATAAAATACCTTTTTAAAATCACAATAAGTTAGTATTTTTGCTTACAGTGATAAGTGCTTCCAGCTCAAAGAAGGAATGGAAATACAGACAAAATATACTGGCTGACATCTAAATTGAAGTATTGTTATCACGTTTGCTTTGGGGATATGAAATTAAAGCAAGAGCCTTCCCAGGATGGAAAAAAAATAAGCTGATACAAGTAACTGAAACAAAATTCAACTTTAAAATCTAAATCTGTCTACCTGCCAAAACTTAAGTGTCCCAAAACAACATCACAGCTAACATGGATGACATTTTTTGCCCTTCTTCTCCTGACACACAGACACTCAAAGCTGCACAAGCACAGAAGGCTCACAAATACAGAAACTGAATGGAGTCTGGTACTTCCCTACTGCTGAGCTTACTGTTTTATTCACATTTTTTTTGTATATGAGTCATAAGCACACAGGCACTGCGAGGAATCTGTGCACCTTAAACATGGGAAAATAAGTGCAAACATATCTGAGTAGAGCACAAATATTTCACCTGCTGGCTCATCCAGAACGCCCTTCTTTCCTGGCACATGGTACACTGTGGAAGGGTAAGTCACTGTCAGCTTGCTGTTATGCTCTTTTCGCACTAAGGATCTTCTAGATCTTAAAGAAAAAAAAAAGAAAACGAAGGCAGATAAAAGTTAATACAAATGCTCACAACATTTAACTCTACAGCAGCTATTTACTTCCTCTTGCAGTTAAACTTACTTGCAGTTTGGGCATTTCTTCGAACTCATATGAGCTTTCCAGAACTGTGCTATCAGTTTATTTCTACACTCACACACATTTTTGACCTGACAGAGGAAAGAAAAATACTTAAAAATAATAAATTAAAAGCATTTGATATGAAGAAGTTATTAAGCACTATACAACGAACATTAACGATCAGCACAAACATTA
Organism: Dromococcyx pavoninus; assembly: GCA_033558185.1. Classification (NCBI taxonomy): domain Eukaryota; kingdom Metazoa; phylum Chordata; class Aves; order Cuculiformes; family Neomorphidae; genus Dromococcyx; species Dromococcyx pavoninus. The sequence continues at coordinate 55,575 of JAUMJL010001656.1, forward strand.
TTAGTATCAATGCAAACACATCCTTCTATTGATTTAATCCCTGCCTTGAGCTCTCTTCCATCATCTTCCCATATCTTCTGGAAACACACAGCCCTCAACACTCACCACCCTCCCTTTTAAAATTTATCTGATAAACTGCCTTTATTTTTCAAGTCAGTACTGAATTTTAAAGCTTTTCTCTAATGATGATTTCAGACAGCAGAATACTGATAAAAATCACTTCTTTTGACTGCTTATAAGTGTATGATTTACAAAGTCTTTAAAGTTACTTTTGAAACAAGTGATTAAGGAATTAAAGGGCTTACAAACAAATCTGCTCTAAGATGTTAGACCTTTGAGTATCTTCTTGATTATTATTTATCTTTAACTAACGATGTCCATTAAACTGCATTAAGACCAAAATGAGGATTCAACAACATAACTGTAAAAATTTCACTGTAAGTAATTCTGCAAATTTGCTGAATGCATGAGTTCTCAAAAAAAAGCGTTCTGCAGGTCAAGGCAACTGGAGCATCACACAGAGAACTACCAACATCTGCAGGTAATGTACTGACGGCACTATCAGATTATTTTTATACGGAATTTACAACATCAAAGTATTTCCCTACATAAAGTGTACTTCCAGAAACCTGCAGGAAATAAAATCTTTTTAAGCTTAATTTCAGACATTTCACCCAGAAAGCCTTCTACATATAACACATTCCAGAGCTCCAGGACAGAATCCAGAGCCTACACAGTCAAAGACTGACCTTCTTCTGCTTATTACTATTTTAAGAGGACAAAACCTGAGCTCTCAGAAGTGCTGACTGTACTTACATTTGAACACTGATCACTTATTTGATAACTCTGTAATATTTCCTGGACGTGGTTATTTAACTCTTCTTCAATTTCTGAACCTGTTGCATCCACACATTGCTCTAAAAACTAAAAGAAAGAAAATAAAAGAAATCAGGATAGCTCAACACTTACAGGATCATCGATGCAAAAAGGAAAGGAGGAAGACGCAGTACTTGCCCTGTTCAGAACGACTTCAAGATCATGGACAGCATGGAGCAACCCCTTCTCCAGCACCTTCAGCTGACTTAGCAGTAGGTGAACCACGGCTCGAGTACAGGTCAGCATGTGACAATTCAGACAAGAACCTCGAATTAGAAGGTACAATTTCTGGAAAGAAAAGGGAGGAAGGAGTTATCCTGGTAGATTCACCATCTTGCACAGGAAGCAGGTAGATAGATTTGTTTGAACTTAAAGAAAGTGCTACCGTAATTCAGAAACCAGACTAACTGTTAAATTCAATCACAAATAATTGGGCTGAAAACAAAAATCCTTTTAACCACACAAATTCATATGCAAAGCATGACCTGTAAACAAACTACCTACAGGTTGTCTACATGGCAGATAAAGGAAAAGCCTGTCATACCCACAGCATCTCTGCGACCAAGGCTGCTCTTCCACTGCACTGTGACCACAGCTTCTAACATCTTGTCCCACCAAGCACAATGTGGTACCCAAAACTCCACTCTAGTAAAATGAAACATTCTGGAGAAACGTTGGATCAGTGTCCCTCAAGATTCTTCATGCAACCATGTTCTCAAGCTGCAGGAAAATATCAGTGTTTTTTATTATTCAGTATAGCTGTGCAATCAACTCGCTCTCACTGCACACAGCACCAGTGGCCAGAAGGCCAGGAATTACTGCTGCATCATTTTATTCCTTGGTCAAATACAAGTATTCTACTGCAAAGCTGAGACAAGACTAGGCGTGGGATGGACCTCAGCTAACTTCAGTCCTCTGAAAGGGAGGGGTTTAGTCTCAATTAACAGCCTGTGCAGGAGCCAGCTGGAATAAATGGGGAGACTGGCATGCCAGGAGGGAAATTCATCCCAGCTCAGATTCCTGCTATAGCCTAGATGACTCTTCCTCTGCAAACAGCAGAGATTTCTCAGACTCCAGAAAGAGCTAAAAAGTATGGTTAGACTATGCACCTAACTTTAAGAAGACCAAAGATCATCCAGTTCCAACCCCTCCCCGCGTGGCCAGGGACATCTTCCACAAAACCAGGTTGCTCATAGACTCATCCAACCTGGTCTTGAACACTTCAAGGGATGGGGCAGCCACGGCTTCCCTGGGCAACCTGTGCCAGGGCCTCACCACAATCACAGGAAAACACTTCTTTCTAAAATCTAATCTAAATCTCACCTCTTCCAGTTTAAAATACACTTTTGTGCTTAAAAGATGGCCCTTTGAGAAAACACCCACACAGAGCACTTCAGAGAAACGTGCAGTCTGACCATCACCAGCAGCTTTCAAAACAAGCTTGTAACACATATCCCCAAAGAGGCACCAAGACAAACCTGCACTCCACGTTAGGTACCCCACACATCGTGTAAACACAACAGTGCTAGAAGAAGCACATGTCTGACTTCCAGATGGAAGAAACCTTCCTGACAGCCTGTTTTTCTAACTAAGAAAGCTGATGGGTTTCTATATAGCTCAGCATTCTACAACTCTCTCCTGCCACTGAACTTACAATGCTACATACTTTCATTTACTTGGCACACACATTATGTCACTCAGCATATTGCTGGATAGGTTGTTGGGTTCTATCACCACTGACTGAATTTCCTAGAATCATTCTGGAATAAAAGGACCTACTGGGTAGAACACACAACACAGCTATTCAGGGCAAAACCAAGCCCTGAATGTCCAGGAAGCACGTGGAGATGCCAAGGTGGAAGTAGGTAGCTGTCTATGAGGAAATGACTAATAATTTTTACTGAGCCATCTATTTCACTAAGGCATGAGACCCTACAGTTGGTCATATAGATTACTGACCAACATTCTTCCTCTCCTGTCCATCAATATTGAGTAAAATAATAGTTACAACAAAGGGCATATTTTGGAAAAGTCTAAGGAGTCAATTTAGAGAACACGTCTTACAAGGAGTGGCATAACAACCTTTTTGTACTATATTGGCTGTTATTACACTTAAACTTAAGAGAGAAAACAGATCTTGGCACCTTTACTATTTGCAAAGACTACAAAGTGTAAGTCAGCTGGTGCACCATCACCTTTTTCGCCAGCAAGACAATAATTAAGCATACATACATCAAAAAAGAGAGGGTTGTAGACAGTCAGAGGCAGTTCTATATGGCCAAAATGCCCAGGGCAGTTGCTGAAGTTCTGCATGCAAGTCGCACACACTTCTTTGGAGTCTGGAGGTCCCAAAGCCAAGTCGTACAGTCCATTAACAGCCGGATTCCCCACATTATCCAAATACTGAGGATTCGTTATTGGCTTTACACTCAGTTTCCTGAAGTTGAATGAAAAGAACAAAAATCAACTTCAGCAAAAGCAGTGACATTTAGTATCTATGGGATTTTTTTATTGATTAAAACGTGTTTTTGAGGGCACTTTGCATGTGCAACGGGAATTTCCATATCATTAACTTCATTGTCTGACTACTTCACATCACAGTAAATACTTTTTTTTATATCTTCAGCCATCACATTAAAAAGTCAGATAATTTTGTTTTCACATCCTCTCAAGCAGTGAGGTGTAAAAACAATGAACACACGTAGAAGACAACAGCCTTATATCCCTGACTATACACAATGCTAACATCACAGCAACACTAAAGAAATGGTGATCGTGGTAGGCCTTGCTGGCACTGCGGTGCAGGGAGAGGCCAATACACACCTTCAGGGAAGCCCTCCATAAAAGAGCAGCCCTGCAGAGAAGGACTTGGGGGTGCTGATGGATGAGACCCTCGACATGACAGTGTCGTGGGCTGCATCAAAAGAAGCATTGTCAGTAGGTTGAGGGAGGGGATTCTCCCCTTCTACTCTGCTCTGGTGAGACTCCACCTGGAGCCCTGTGTCCAGTTCTGGAACCGCCAACATAAGAAGGATATGGAACTGCTGGAACAGGTCCAGAGGAGGCCACGGAGATCATCAGAGGGCTGGAGCACCTCAGCTATGAGGGACAGACTGAGGGAGCTGGGGTTGCTCAACCTGGAGAAGGCTCTGGGGAGACCTTAGAGCAGCCTCTCAGTAAAGAAAGGGGCTCCAGAAAAGCTGGGGAGTGACTTTTTACAAGAGCAAGTAGCGCTAGAATAAGGGGGAATGGCTTTAAACCGGAAGGGGGAAGATTTAGATTAGAAATCAGGAAGAAATTATTTCCTGTGAGGGTGGGGAGGCCCTGGACCAGGTTGCCTGGAGGTGTTCAAGGCCAGGCTGGATGGGACTTAGAGCCCCCTGATCCAGTGGGAGGTGTCCCTGCCACGGCAGGGGGTTGGGAGTGAATGGGCTTTGAGGTTCCTTCCAACTCAAACCATTCTATGATTCTAAGTGGGTTTATGCCGCACTCTGCCTCAGCAGCACGTGGAAATAGCCACACTGTGCCCCAGCTCTGCTACCAGCGAGGGCTCTCCTGAGAGGCCGGGGTCGCCTCCCTGCGCTCCTCCCACTGTCCCACACAAGAAATAGCACCATCCCCCGCCTCTGTCCGGCCCCTCTCCTCCAAGACCTCCAGCAGCCCCAGACCATGCAATGGGTCTGAGAGCACCACAGAGAGCCCAGCAGCATCCGAGCCCTCATCAACCGTGGGGTACTCAGTTGCGCCCAACTCCGTGGGAGGCGAGGGTTATGGCGCATTTAGACTACAAGTCCCATTGTGCCTTGTGCACACAGCGCCCCCAGACCCACTTCGCCTTCCGGCGCAGAGCACGCCGGGAGTTATAGTCCTCTAAGCACCCACAGGGCGGAGGCAGACGGACAACTCACCGCGCGCCGCGGCGGCTCACCTGATCTCCTCGGCCGTGTACATCCCGAAGGAGACGCCAACCAGCCGCCGCCACGGCACCACTTTCGGCGGCCTCATGATGCCGGAGCCGTGTTCCCGAGCCGAAGACCTTCGCTCCCTCTCCGCAGCCGGAGCTGCTGCGCCACGGGAAGCACCACGCGGGGCTGGCGGGCGGGGCTGGGCAGTACCATCACCGCGGAGGGGGCGCCAACCTCCCCCGCCAAGGAAGTGGTACTGCCCTCCTCCATAGAGAGCACCACGCGGGGCCGGGCGGTACCATCGCCACGGAGGGGTCGCCTCCCCCTGCTCCGGGGGAGTGGTGCCGCCCTCCTTTCCAGAGGGCAGCGTGCGGAGGCAGCCATGGCGGCGGGGCGGCTGGGGGCCCGCTCCTGGCAGCTGTCGCTGAGCAGGCGGTGCTGCCTGCCGGGCGCAACAAGAGAGCGTTACCGGTAAGGTTTTGCCGTTCCTTTGGTGCAGGGATGGGAAGGCCCCGGCGGGAGCGCCGTGAAGGAATCAGTGAGGAGGGAGTGCGGGAGGGAGCGGCCTGAGGCGCAGAGGGGGGCGCGGGCGCTGTGCGCGGTGTGCGCATGCGCGCTGGAGCCTGGGGCCGCGTGGCGGGACCGGACCCTTCTGCTGGGGCTTTTCCCTGCTTCACAGAGAGTGATAGAACGGGCTGGATTGGAAGGGACCGTAAAGATTATCCAGTTCCAGCCTCCCTGCCATGGGCAGGGATGCTTTCCACTAAGTAGCAGTTGACTGCTTCCTCGCAAGGGAAGGAGGAGGAGCAGCCGCTCAGCTCTTCTCTCTGGTGATCAATAATAAGACCCCAGGGAATGGTAGGAAAATGTGCCCGGGGAGGGTAAAGTTGGATGTTAGGAAAGGGCTCTTCACTCAGAGGGTGGTGGAGCACTGGAACAGCTCCACAGAGAAGCAGTCAGAGCATCAAGCCTGACAATATACAAGAAGCATTTAGACAGTGCTTTCAGACACGTGGTGTGAGTGTTGGGATTGTCGGGATTGTCCTATGCAGGGGCAGGAGTTGGACTCGATGATCTTCGTGTGTCCCTTCCGACTCAGGTCATTCAGTGAGATCAGGCTGTTCAAAGCCTCGTCCAGCCTGGCCTTGAATACCTCCAGGGAGGGAGCAGCAACAGCTTCGCTGGGCAGCCTATTCTAGTGTCTCACTCCCTACTTCTAGGGGGCTCAAAGGCTCCAAGCTGCCCCCGGAGTGATTTTGAGCTGTTAAGGGACTCCTAGAGCCGAGTGTCCCTAAAAAAGCTGAGGAAGAGTCCTGTGTTCAGTTCTGGAGCCCTCAGCACAGGAAGGACATGGAACTGTTGGAGCAGGTCCAGAGGAGGTCTGCAAAGATGATGCGAGGGCTGAGCACCTCCCATATGAGGGCAGGTCGAGAGAGTTGGGGTTGTTCAGCCTGGAGAAGAGAAGGCTTTGGGAAGACCTTAGAGCAGCCTCCCAGTACTGAAAGGGGGGCTACAGAAAAACTGGGGAGGGGCTTTTTTATCGGGGGTGCAGGGATAGAGTGAGGGGTCAGGGTTTAAGCAGAAAGAGGGGAGATGTAGGTTGAAGATTAGGAAGAAATTTTTTACTGTGAGGGTGGTGAGGCCTTGGCCCAAGTTGCCCAGAGAAGTTGTGGCTGCCCCATCCCTGGAGGGGTTCAAGGCCAGATTGGATGGGGCTTTGAGCAGCCTGGTCTGGTGGGAGATGTCCCTGCCCATGGCTGGAGGGTCAGAACTGGGTGATCTTAAAGACATGCAAATGCTAGAGTTACAGTAAGGGTTTAGTGTTAGTTTGCTTCATCAGATAAAAAAGAGAAAAAAAGCATTTTTCTGTAAGATTCAGTTTGTGTTAAAAGCAGTAAAATGTGAGCAGTTGTAAGAAGGACTTGGAGCTGTGTCCTGTGACTGAACTGAGCACAAAGCAGCTGCTTCACAATACACAGCAGAAGCAAGTTGATGTGGATAATCCTTCTGCAGCCCTGGTGATGCTGGTGTGCTCTCTGCAGCTCCATAGAGACTGGGCATCTGGAGCTAAACAGGTCTGATTGCCCTACGTCCCAACTCAGGGTCTGGAGCTTGTATTAACACTGCTCTGGTCTAAAATACTTAACAGAAGGTATTGCCTTGAGCTAGATCCTGTCTCTAAAACCTAAATTATCTATTTGGATATATGTTCAGGTTTTTCTTTGTGAAATACACTGATTCATGAAAACTACTTTATGTCCAAAGTAGCACCAAAAATAAAGGATTAAAAAAAATCTGTATAATGTGATTTTTTGTGTGTGTGTGTGTAACTTTTTGTCTCTTGGTATCAAGGTTTTAAGAGCAGCATCAAATCTCAGTTTTACGGTAATAATTTGGAGTTAATAACCGTTGTACATTTCCAGTTACTTTTCCCCATTAATGTTTTATTTAATTCTGACCTGTAGTAGACAATTGCATCAATCTACTTTGGCTATATTAACGTTGCTACAAAACTCTTTTTGGTTTATAGGTGCTCTGCCAGTAGTACTGCTCTTGGGAAGACTGTGGACAGTTCAGAAGGTATTATGTCTTCATTACTAGTTTCTTGCCTATGTTCTTTTAATCTCCAGATGACATTGTGTGTGAGGAGATAAAGAAGAAATTAACGCCCTCTTTTTCCTTCTTAGATTCCCCCCCTCCCATCTTTATTGTGCACAACCAGCTCTGGGCTCCAGAAGCATGAACTGAGTAGTCCAGTTCCATGACCTGTCCCGTTGCTCATTGAAATGGAATAAGCTATAAAATAAAAATAAGGAGTTTTCCACCTTAATACTGACAGTTACCTTCATGTTCTTGCTTCTTTGTATTCCTTACCACTTTTCTGCTAGAAATTTTGTGGGAAAAATAAGCTGGGCTACTTGGAGCCATGCAGCTCCTGGGAATGAGTTCCTGCTGATGGGTAACAGCTCATGGAAGCAAAACCACAGAGGCAGTGGGAAAAATGCCTCTGCAGATTCAGGCTGTGGGGATTGATCTGTGTGGGTTGCTCTGTGCCTTAGTTTGCTGTGATGCTTTACTAGCAACCTCTGCCTTTTTTTGGTGTTGGCCTTTTTCCTTCTTTGGGAAAACTGGGAAAATTGATCCTTGGGTTGGAACTGAGCAGTTGATGTCAGGCTGTCAGAGCAGAAGCTTGAGAGAGCTCTTCACTGCAGATTTCAGGCAGGCTGAACTGGAGAAGCCAAATGGGCAGAGATGGCAGGCTTTGGCCTGGGGTTGTATGAGGAGGAAAGCAAGGGGCTCAAGTGAGAAATGAAGGTGATTGGAGAGGCTTGGATGTGTGAATGGCTGCAGTCTCTTAGGGCCTTGATCCTGTTGCGACACCAGGCACTTAAACTCTCCACCATTGCAATAAATTGTGACATCTTTTAGGCTCTGGTTTTAAAATCTTTGCTTTAGTACTTTTAGCTGGATAAGCTTAAATTATCAGTTTTCATGAGGTCAAGATTTTCTTTGGGCATCTGTTTGTTTCTAATTGCAATCTTAATGTTTCTCATAGTTACTCAAGAAGAAATTGTGCTCCCAAGAAAGAAAACCTGGTGAGTGTTTACTGCTGGAATATCTCTTGACCTGCATTTTTAAGCATAGTTCTGTTTCTTTGTAAAAGATCGCATTCGCTATAAATCTGTAAAATTAAGTTCATTTGGCTGTCAGTCAGAGGTGGGGTGGTCTTAAGGGGCTCCAAGAGGAGCATTCCAGGGAGTTGTTTCTGTGTTACTTCCCCATGCAAAACGTAGTATTTTCTACATGCAGCAAAACTTATTACTTCCTAGAACCGAAAATCCTGTGCTTGTTCTGCATACAATGTAATGTGTAACATTCAAAGTCTCCAAGTGAGTATTAATTAAAGCCTCTTTATGTTTAGGGATAAGCTTGCAGTTCTTCAAACGTTGGCTTCTACTGTGAACAGGGTAAGTAGTTCTGTTGATCATGGAAATAGGTTAAGTTGTCCATCTCACATAATAGCCTTGCACTCTGGAGGCTTTTACTTCTACTTTGACCAGAAATGAAAGATGGGACTTGTACATCCATTTTTTACAGGGTTTTCACTTCTGTTCAGTGTGTTTTGCTATATTTGAAGTCTCATTCTGTTGCTAAGAGAGCTACAGCTACCAGTGAAAGCTGGAATACTTTGATAAGGCTTTCGCTAATACCAGGAGCAAGTTCCTTTAGAAGTTCAGCTTCCCAGTCCAGACTGCATCTTCCCAATCTGAGTCTAAAAAGCAAGCCTTGTGAAGAGCAGCACCTATAAATGCTGTGATGCCATTCTTTAATCCTGTCTTGAATTCTGAGAGTTGAATCTGATCCTGCAGGTCCCACCATCTCCCCTGAGATTGCTACAGCAGGGGCCCTACATGCCTTGCAGGGTACTTATTGCTCACCCTTTGGTTGTCACTGTGTTAGCCTCTCTGTGCGTGTGTATAATGGAAATGCTTCTTAAACTATTTCCAAATAGGCCAAACACTTTTGAACAAGAGAAACTTTTGTAAAATGGGCACCAGGTGGTGGTTGTGATGGAAGCGTCGTTGTGCCTTGAATTCCATGAGGCAGTGTGATGCCTACAGCATGCCTGTGTGCTTAACTGTAAGTGTTTCAGTCCTGGGTTCTACTTCCTACAGGACCCTACTGCTGCTCATTATATGTTCCAGGATGATCCTTTCCTTATGCCAAGAAATGCAACCAGTGCTGTGAGTATTTCCTTTCAAATCTTTGGTAGCTTCCCCTCTTACCCCTTTCGTCTAAGCTACGAAAACTAATTGGAGACTAGTTTTAATTAGAAAAAAAAGGAAGTGTCAGGTTTCCTTCGGAATCGTCTCCTCTGTGTATTTCTGAATGCATATTGACTGTAGCATTTCTCTGAACAAATCCACCCTGGGCACACAAAGTTCTCGTTTCTTCCTGCCTCCATAGGGACCTTCCAGCTGACACAGCTCTGTTAACATTCCTGCAAGTTAATGGCTTACCTGCTGAGTTGTTCTGTTTCTCCATGTTCTTAGCCCATTAAATAACTCCTAACAGTAATTCTTTAGGCAAGGTATTCATGGAATCATAGAATGGTTTGGGTTGGAAGGGACCTTAAGGATCATCCAGTACCATGGGCAGGGACACCTCCCACCAGACCAGGCTGCTCAAAGCCCCATGCAACCTGACTTTGAACACTTCCAGGGAGGGGACATCCACAGCTTCCCTGGGCAACCTGTGCCAGGGCCTCCCCACCCTCAACCTGTTGTGTTTACACAGCTCAGATACAGAGTGTGAATATGTGGTATTGCAAGTATTGAGATTTTGTCCTTACAGTTCAGTTAAATTTGAATTAAATATCTGCACAAGTTCTCTTGTGTGTGTGTTGCTACAAAGGCAACATGTTATCAGTTTACTGTCCTGGTCAAGTCTCAGGAATGTTATCACAGAACAGCTCTTTGGTAACTTAGACTTACGGAAATACTAGTGTTGAGCTGCTAATGGGAAGGAGCCTTCTCCTGATGTTATCTTTGTATAAGATTAAAGAGCAGGAAACTTAGGCAGGAGAAACCAGAACTGGAAATGAGGGCAAGGAGAGACTGTTGTGTGTGATGATGATTAGGGAGTAGGGAGAGAAGACTGGGAGCTGAGATACATCCTCACAAATTAGGGTATGGCTACGAGAGGTGAAACCATTCAGAAGGCTGAAGGCAGATATCGAATGTGAAGTGTTTTAAAGAAACAGCAAAGGAGGGTCTGCCTTCAAAATCTGAGGAAAAGAGGTGAATGGGAGTCAGGCAGTGCTCTTGGAAATGAGAGTCTGAGTGCTGTAACTCTAAAAAGAGATGCTTTTGAACATCAGTATTGCTGCGTTTCAGGTGTCTGGTATAGAACTTTATCCCTTGACTAAGTGACAAGGAAGTAAATTACAGTCTCATTTAAAGAAGATACCTATTGGCATAAATATCAGAATGTTTATCTGGAATGATGTATCTTGCCTGTGTTTTTGTTATGAGTTGAAAACAAAGCGTGAGTTTAGTTGATCCCATCCGAATGCTCAGTGTTATGGAAAATGTTTTTCCTCTCTCCTATCACCTGTTTCTTCATCTTGTCCTCTTTCATTCCTATACAGCGTCTGTTCTCATTGTCGAAGGAGTCTGGGAGAAATGCTGCAAAATACATCATTAAGCGTTTTCCAAAATATTTTGACAAGACTTTTGCAGAGCCCAACATACCAGTAAGCTTCTTGCTTTTCACTTTCGTTGTGCTTTGTCAGATAGTGAGAAAGGAAAGAAATATTGTTTAGATGTTGACATCAGCATGAAACTGAGATTGGGAAGTGTTGTCATTCATCACCAAAAGGACTCCTGTTGTCAGACTGGGAGGGTTGGGAGGTTAGCAAAGCAGTGTATTGGGTGAAGAGTAAGGGTATTTGGTTAGTATTTCAGCAATGGTTTAGAGAAGGTTTGACTCATGTCTAAATTGCACTCTGCTTTTAGTGCTTGATGCCTGACATTCTTAAACCTCAGATTGAAGGAGTGAGTGAGGATGCTCTAAAAGAGCGTATCCACCTGAGAAAGGTGAAAGAGTCTGTGGACCTATTTGATCAGCTCATACAAGCAGGTAAGTGGTCACCTGCCAGATTCCTTGGTGGGGTTCTGCCTAAATTGTGCCAAAAATATTTTTGTAGCTGGCACAAGCTATGGAGACAGTTTCATGACTATTGGTGCCTTTCACAACTGACTCTGGTCTAGTGAAGTGGTTCTCCAGCATTACTGGGCCCTCCTTGTCTTGTCTGACATACCACTTTGATGATGAGGACAACAAATGATTTCTTGATCAAGCAGCAGGTGACTTGCTGTTGAGTTTTTTTATTCTTTTCCAAAGTAGAACTGTGGTGTATTTGAGTAGGGCCTGTTATGGGCGTATGCTGAGTGATGGGGTGATACCATTCTGCCTGCACAGGCCCTTCTGCAGTAGGGTATTGGTTGGTAAAAGCTACACCTGTGCTGACTGTCCTGCTGCTGTGTTGAACTGGCATGGCACACCAGCTGAGTGCCCTTGGGCCTGCCCTCAGGAAGTGAGTCTTTCTCAGTTCTTTCTTACTTTGGACCTTATCTCTGTCATGAGATTTGGACCATGTCTGTCTCCTCATTTGGAGGAGGCAGCAGGAAACTGCAGCTGCCACAGCCTCTGGAGGAGGAATATTTGCTGGGAAGGTGAGACCTTCTCATATCCTTTACAAGATGGAAAGGAGATGATTCCATCAAATAGCTCTTTTCTTTTGTTGATTTTAAATCTGGTTCATAGGTAGTTAAAACACTCAACATGGTCTTCACAGCAGGGTGTATCCTAGGAGTAGTTATGAGAAGCAGTGGTAATCTTGGATGTTGTGTTGCCTAGCATTGTGCTGCTTCACAGTTTTGGCTGCCAGCTGCCACTTCCCTGTCTAACTTGGTCAGGAAAACTCTACCCATTGGCTTCAATGGAAAACCAAATACAGTAGTTCAGTATTAAAATTGTCTCCTGATATGACTGTTTGTGGAAGCATTCGTGTCACAGCCAGGCTGTACAGGCTTGCTGGAGAACACCTTTGTGTTGAAAGAGAACAAAGTGGCATTACTGAGTATTCAGAAGTTTTACTCTACGGCTGTAGGATGGTGTGTTCTTTATTTTCTCTGCAACTGTTCTACTTCCTCATTTTCTGTAGGAACCCCTGTATCTCTGGAGACCACAAACAGCCTTTTGGATTTGTTATGCTTCTACGGAGATGAAGAATCTACTCTAGAAAAAGAGAAAGAAGAAAAAGAAGATTTGGAAGAACTGGGGGTATGAAAACACCATTGATGTCTATTTATTTATTTCGTGTGTAGTGGGAATGGATTAAGGTGATATCAGGGTTTTTGTACTGTGACTGCTTACCTGGAAGCTGTTGTGAGGGGGGTCAGATGCTGTCAACGTTCCCTAGACAGTTATAAAAATCCTGTATCTGACCAGTAGCAAAAGTAGTTCCTGTAAAGCTGAACGTGGTACCTGGAGCCCTGCCGTGGCTTAGTTTCGCCAAGCTGCATTTAAGGAACAGTTTCTCACTGACAGCCTTGTTTTGATGTTTGTCTGCAAAAAAAGACTGGTAGTAGCTCTAGTGTAGATCACTGGGTTAATCTTGTTCCAGTCAGAACAATTTTAACTAGATTTCAGTGAAGGTGAGGGCTCTTTGCGTGAGTATCGAGTCGCAGGTACAGTGGTGGATGTGTAGCACAATACTTGCCCTGGGGAAGACTGTTGAGGGAGAAAGGGTTTTACAGAGTGTGTGCTGTAGCCTGATTCCCACCAACTCCACAAATACACATAATTCACCTTGTTAGTAGGTTTAATAACAAACAGCATTCTTAATCTAGTTATTGCTTCCTGAACGTTACGATAGAAATTATTTTAACATAACCCATCAAAGCCCACCTCTAATAGCTTGTAAATTGCTGCTGAACTTGTGTTGTACCCGATCACATCATTTGATATTTAATCGTAACTTTTATTTCTGAGAAACTTCTGCAAAAATCTCTCCAGGTGAATGCTTCAGAGCAGAAGACTCCAAGGAGACAATTGCAGAGAGGTTCACAGTCAGCTGGCTCTAGATGGAGGTATGGAAAATGTTTCCAATATTCCTGTATTCAGTTGGTTGTGCCCATGCATTGTTGTTATAAAACAGACTTCAGAACTCCTTAGGATCCCATGCTCATAGGTGTTGCTTGTTAAATACATATGTTTTTGCTTATCTTTCAGTGTGCTGATGGAAATCTAGTAAGTGGTTGTAGAATAGCTCCAAGTATCACAAATAATATATTGGAGTGTTAGCCCTTGGGAGTACAGCCCAGTAGTCCGTTCTACAGGTTGAATACTTTTCCTGAAGGTGTCTTTTGTTGAGTTATTTAACATTCAGCTTGTTCATTGATCCTAGAGAGAACAACAATGCAGAAAGGATATTTAAGATAATGCCAGAGAGGAATGCACACTCCTATTGCACAGTGATCCGTGGAATGGTGAAGGTAAAGTTATCCTTCAGTGCTGGGAGGACTTTTTTCAGCTTGTGGAATCTCACACAGTCATAGAGATGACTTATCTTTTGTTTTTTGGTTTTTTTTGCAGCATGGGGCTTCTGCCAAAGCTTATGATGCGTACATGGATTTGTTGAATGAGAGACACAAGGGTAGGTTTGGACTTGTTGTCTCCTAAGCAGTAGCAAGCAGTTGTTGGGTGCCTGAGTACGTGTTTCATGGCAGTGATGATTGGCGCAGGGGTACGGACCTCAGCTGGATCATGGGAGCTGAGTGCAGGCTGTTTGTTTCGGTGCAGCTGGCACGTGGCCGGCCCACTTGAAACAGGTTTGCATGAGACTTTGCCAAAAACTGAGCCATGTTACCACAGACTGTTCTCTGTGGAATGTCATTGTCAGGTAAAATGAATTATCTTACGTTTTCCAGCTGATGTGCACACCTTCAACGCGTTGATTACAGCCGTCCCCTATATAAAGGAGAGGTTCTTGGAAAGATGGGAGTTGGCCAAGGTAAGGAGGCAGAGCAGAAGAGGTGGGGAAGGAGTAAGAGTGCAGGGGCTGCATCTGCTTTATTAGTAGATTTTGCAGTTAGAAGACTAAAATCAAGAGCTTTGTACAAAGATACTAATATCTGCTGCAAAGGAAGTGGATTAATTCAAACGTACAAACTGTTGTGGGATGCTGAATGTACCAAATCCAGCCTTGCCCTTGCACAACAGTTTGCCTTGTGAGAATGTACCTGATCCAAGAACTGCCTGGGCAAAAGTAACCAAGAAACTACACTGGGGTACGAAACCAAACAAATAATTTTAGATAAAACCCCACTGAATTGTAATTCATGGCGGTGTGGTGGAAATAGGATTTTGTGGGATAACATTAGAGGCTCCAGTTTTACTGATATAATATTAAGGAAAAACAGTATGTAAATTTAAAACTTCCTTGATGTTCTAGACACCAGTCTCCAGGTTCTAATCCAATGCAATTTTGTAGTCTTGGTTTTTTGGTCAGATTAATTAAAAATTAAATAGTACTCCCTTAATAAACGATGGATTGTGGTAGAGTCATTCCTTTGAAGGGGATAAGAAGGATTTGCTTGATGAAATGCATGTAAGCCTACCTGAAAGCTGAGCTGTGGTCTGTAATGTGTAAAACACTAAGGATTCTGGGATTTTTATTTAAGGTGTTCCTGAATCACATGGCTCAACAGGAAGTGCAGCCAAACCTGCTAACTTTTAATGCTTTACTGAAGACTCTGAGAAGATGTGGTGGTGTAGGCAGGAGTGTGTCTTTGTCTGTGTTAAGGGAAATGGAAGCCCTCGATATAGGTAAGAGAACCAGAATGGTTTTTACATTCCAGTGCCACCTCCAGAACAGGAACTGACTTTAGAGTTCAGCAGCAAACAATGTGGTGATTCCTAGTTGCAGGGAAGAGCAGCCTGGTCCTGTGAGAGGTGTCCCTGCCCATGGCAGGAGAGTTGGAGCTGGATGAGCTTTAAGGTCCCTTCCAACCCAAACCATTCTAAGATTCCCTGTAGTTATGTCCATCTACTCAAGGAGAGGTGTCTGTATGCAAAGGGGGAGTGTCCTGACACGTAGGCTTTCTCAGCTGGGTCCTTACTGCAGTACTGCTGCAGAAACAGTCAACAGTGAGTACACACTTGCAGCCAGCTGAGCCTGTTGGCTTCTCAGAGATCATGGAGGTTGGCCACCCAAGCCATTTCTGGTCTGTGCATCTACATCTCTACAGAGAAACACTTTCAACCTAGGTTTTGTGAAGTGTGCTTTGTTCATGAACCTGCTGATACTCCAAAGATAGGTCCATGAGCCGGGTGGAAAACTGTAATAGTTATGAATTAGTTTTGCTTTTAATTTAGAGCAGGGAAGCTTGGCTGTTTGCCCCATGGCAATGTGGTGCTTCAGCTGGTGGCCCACCCTCAGACATCGTCTCTCCCCGTTGTGTGTGAGGTCTGGTCCAGCGTTGGAGGGGACAGGGCAAGAAAGGATAGAGTAAACTTGTGCATGCTGCCTGACTGGAAGGGCTGGAGACTGAATTAGAGCTCAGACATGAAGCTCAGCCAAGAATGTTGAAGTAACTCCAGTGTTTTTGCTTTTCAGAGCCTAGCCTTGCAACGTATGAGCACCTTCTCTCTATATTTTATAGAGGCGGTACGTGCAATATCAGCTTGTCCATGAATGTGTCCTGTTTAGCACCTGCTTTAAAGGCTTTCCAGACGTGATGGGTGAAGGCAGTTGATTTATGGATTAAAAAACAACTTCTTACATCTGCAACCCTAATGTTGTCTATGCAGCTTGATTCTGCCTGAGCGAAGAAAAAACTATAGAGTATCGTAACCTCCTATAAGAGAAGGAAGAGTCGTTGCGTTTTTGGAGGAAAGACTTGTTTCCTTTCTGTTTGTGGCCACAAATTGATAAAGCTAAAGAGCAAATGCTGCTCCATCTTTGGAGGTTGGATCTGTATAATGTGTGTGATTTCATAGACTGTACCACTCGCAGGGAAGAAATTGCACAGGCATTCTGGTTTTCCTACAACAGTTCTGTGCATGTGGGCTGTCTTGAGACAGAGCTGTGTTAGAGGGCGGGAGCCCAACTGTTGGGAGATCCTTTAGCCAAGAATCTGCAGGTGTGGGAAGGGAATAGGCAGAGTAGGCATAACTGCAGCCCTTGTGTCACAATAAATGTGGAGGAACAGCTCTGTGGGGTTTTTATTGTTTATGCAATGCATTACTTTTCCCAGTGCCACAGTCTAACACACGAACTTACAGGCCTCTTAGATTCCTTGCTACAAAGTCTTTCTTAATCTACCCTGTTGTGCTGTGGAATTGTGACAATAGTAGGGCAGATTTTAGTGCAAATAAAATTGCAGCTGTTGTGGAGAGTTTTGGCACTTGTATGGAATCGTAGTGCTTGTTTCCACTTCCATAGTGTGTTTGCAGGCTGAGGCTTTTTACTGATGAAGTTAGTGGTACAACGAGGTGTGATGTTGCTTGTTCGTTTGTCCCACAGCCGATCTTTACCCATCAGACATCTTCTCTGAGGTGCTGGATGATGTTGAGAACAGGAGCTTCAGTCCCCAGGACCCTGATGATGGTATGGACTTCAACTTACCTGACAAGCTGCATTGTTTACGCTTGGGTAGAAAGGTACCTAGGGAATGTCAAGGAGTTCTGTTCCCCTAGGAGTCCATGCAGCTTGCTTATGTCAGCACCTGCTTTTTGGAGACTAAAAAGGACAGATTCCACTGCCAGGAAGGTGTGCTGTGCACTGGTGTTCTGGCTTCTGTGTGGAAGTAGCAGTGTGGCCCATGTGAATGAGTATTTGAGTCCCGTGTGATAAAGATCTCCTCTGAGAGACTGGGTTAATGAGCTGGTGGATGTGTCCTTGAGAGTCTGAGGCTAACACATAAATTTCTCTCTTTCAGCCAACTTTTTTGCCACTGCTATGCAAGTGGTAAGTACCTCTTTCCTGCACTCTTAATTCCTCTGAGCCCTTCTGTTGTGAGCCCCTAATTTTCCTTTATTTGGCCTGTAATACCTCCAGCTGGTTCAGAGCTTGTTCCAGCTGGCCTGTGAGTTTTCCAGCCAGTCATACAAGGTTTAGCTCTTAGTATCTTTTCCTTTTTCACTTGTGTTCATCACCTCCTGTAACTTCCCCCCACAATTCTGCAGTTCTTTTCTTGACACTTCCCACACTGGTAACTTGTGTGCTGTGTGTGCATCGCCTGATGGAGATGGCTGCATAGGGCCCTGTCTTCTGTGCCCTGCCTCCTCCTGGTGATTCTGCAGTGGTCATACTACCTCTGCACCAGGAGGAGTCAGATTAGGTTGGAAAGCTCTTGCCCACTGGGAGAGTAGCACGTTTATCTCAGCTAAACAAAATGCTTTGGCACTCACTGCATCCTGTTAAAAACATTTGCTGTAAGCTCAATGCGTTTTGTACCTTTGTGAAAGTGAGTCTCGGGGATGTATTTGGGCTTGTTCAGCCTAGGGAAGAGAAGGCTCTGGGGAGACCTTGGAGCAGCCTTGCAGTACTGAAAGGGGCTCCAGGAAAGCTGGGGAGGGGCTCTTGATCAAGGAGTGCAGGGATAGGATGAGGGGGAATGGTTTTAAGTTGAAAGAGGGGAGATTTAAATTAGATATCAAGAAGAAACGTTTTTCTGTGAGGGCAGTGAGGTACTGGAATGGGTTACCCAGAGCAGTGGTGGCTGCCCCATCCCTGGAGGTGTTCAAGGCCAGGTTGGATGGGGCTTTGAGCCCCCTGATCCAGTGGGAGGTGTCCCTTCCCATGGCAGTGGGGTGGAACTGGTTGGGCTTTGAGGTCCCTTCCAACCCAAACCATTCTGTGATTCGAAGTGTTATATTTGGTAGCTTTAGAATCCAACTGGTTTATTGCAGTGCTGTGATCTGAAGGATATCAAGCTGGCCTATCGGTTAAATAAGGCAATGGAGAAAGGAGACAACTGGAAATTCTTGGATGTGGATCGATTAAATTCCTACTGGTGAGTGAAGGGCACCTTACATTCAGAATCTTGTGTATTGTCAATGTGAGTGTGGTGTGGGATTCGAACACGGCACAGAAGGATGCTTTGTTGAACATCAGCTGGTTATTGTAGGTGCAGTATGGGTATCTGGGCCCCTCTTAAGAACAGTGATATCTTAAGATTTATTTTTCATTTGTGGCCTTTGCCTGGTGCTTCTGTAGGGTTTGGTTGATTAAATCATTACTGAATTAGAACTTTTTCCTCTCCCGTAGGTCAAAGTTCTTTTCATTGCTGTGTTTGATGGAACAAATCGATGTTGTGTTGAAATGGTACAAAGAAACATCCTTTTCGGTAAGTGTGTATTAGGGTAAGCAAGCTTCAAAGCTTTAGTGTGGAGAAGTGGAACAATTACAGTCTACTGATGTCATCCTCTTCCTTCATCAGCTCTTCTATCCAACTCCTAAAAATATATTGGACCTGCTTCAAGCACTGGATGCAGCCAACCAGCTGGAAATGGTCCCTTCGGTCTGGGAAGGTTGGTGGTAGCCACATGGCTCTGAGGGCAGTTTGGTGGAAGTCAGGAGGAGTGCAGAGTGGGAGCAGCTGGGAAGCTTCCTGGTGCTCACAGCAGCCACAATAAGATGCTCTGGCATGAGGGACACTGTTCCTGAGTGCAGTGTTGGGGCTGTATTGGAGAAGGGCAGAACCAATAGCACAGAGAGGAGACATTGGGCTGTGTCATAGTTAAATGTCAGGGATTTGGACGGCTGAATGTTTACCAGAAGGGAGTACCTTAGCAGCCCAGGTTTAACTCTGCTCAATTCTTTGCCTGTTCTTTGCCCCTTAAGAAGAGGAGACAAGAATGCAAATGCAGGCTTTAGCACACAGAGAACATCCTACAGTTGTCCCTGTAGGATGTAACATCTCACTGAGGGGACAGAGGTTCATTAAGGGATCCTTCCAGAATGGTGACAGCACTAGGTTTTAGTTACAATTAAAGCTTTATTGTTAGGATTTTGTGATAGCATAGCACAGGATTTCTAACCAAAATAGCACAGGAGTCCCATAAGCACCTG
This sequence comes from Dromococcyx pavoninus, assembly GCA_033558185.1. Taxonomy (NCBI): domain Eukaryota; kingdom Metazoa; phylum Chordata; class Aves; order Cuculiformes; family Neomorphidae; genus Dromococcyx; species Dromococcyx pavoninus. The sequence goes on from JAUMJL010001656.1 coordinate 75,000, forward strand.
GACCCATTAAGATGGGGTCAAATCTTAATACTTGGTTTGCTGTGTCAACATACAAATCATAACCCAGCCTTGAAAAACTTATGAGAGAACACGAGTCACCACTCAGACCCTGGAGGAAGCAGACAGCAGTGGGGGTGTCCCTGGCTGCTGGGGGTCATGGGTCTCACTGTCAAGCAGGAGTTCAGCTCCAAGTTCCCACTTCAGACCTGTAACTGCTTGGTTTTATAGATGTGTGCTGATACCTTCTTGGTTCTGTGATGGGGTTGTCACCACCTCCACAGGGTTGGCCTGGGACCTTGAAGGCTGTTAAGGTTGGGGGTAGTCAACCTGATGCCAGCTTGGGGTCAGCAGGAAGGGGAAGAAAAAATGTTTGATGCATCTACTGGTGCACAGGACCTCATGAGGGGAGAGGGAACCAGTGTGTGACCCACTCAGTTGCAGAGAACGGCTCTTTGCCTTAAAAATGGCATCAGTGTGTGCTAAGCATGTTACCAGGAGTTGGGAGCAGGGGCTGCCAGTCACACCTACTAACTGCTGCCTTTCTGTAAACAGATATGAAACAGTTGGGCTTTAGTAGGAGACAAGACCTGTTGGAAGAGCTCTTGTCTCTGATGAGCAGGGAGCAGCACCCTGAAGAGGTAAGGAAACTGTTGTGGTTTAACCCTGGTCAGCAGCTGAGCACACACACTGGCTTGCTGACTCCTCCCAGCGGGGTGAGGGACAGAATCCGAATGGCAAAAGTGCAAAACCTCGTGGGCTGAGATAAAGACAATTGAATAAGATAAGTAAAAGCTGTGTGCACAAGCAAAGCCAAACAAGGACTGTGTTCACTGCTGGAGGCAGTAGTGAACAGAGCCCTGGAGCTTGCCCAGTGAGGACAGTTCTGACAGAAGTGAGAGGATCTTCTGCCAGGAGTAACCACTGTTAATTCACACAGTTAAATCATGCTCGAGTCAGACCTGTAGGATCCGTAGGAGCAGTTGCACTGAAAAGGGTATCTTAATTCGAGAGGGTGTGGCATTGATAGCACAATCTTTTCACAGATTCAGGTGGCATTTGCCAAGTGTGCCGAAGACATCAAAGCTGCTCAGGAGCAAACCAGGAGTGAGCAGGCCCTGCTGGAATGGACAGGCAGTGCGCTGGGCCATGTCACTCTCTTGTTCTCCAGGGCCAGGAGAACCCAGGATGCTTGGTACGTGTGTGGCTGCCCTGAGCTGCTGGCTTTGCTCACCCTGACTCGAGGCTGAATCGCAGAAATCGGAAGCTAACGACCATTGTAATGTCAGTGGGGACCAAGGGAGGGGATAAGTTCTGATGGGAACGGGGCGGGGGTGTGTGTGTTTATTAACTTTATTGTTCATTCCTGGCACCAAGTCACAGTTGTCTGAAATAAAAATGGTTTACAAGTTATTGTAGCAGGTGGCTTAGAGCATCACACAGCTGCTTCTGGCTAGGGAGGGTTTGATTATCCTGTGCTGAGAATTGCTGATGCACAGCTTCCATTCCATTCTTTAGTTTTTAGAACTCTTGGAATTCAAATGGCTCAAGAGATTAATTCAACTTTTATGTAATGCCCTGCGTGTTCCTAATTTGAAATACTGCTTAAAGTATCTAGTCTCCAATTTAAGGTTCTGAGCTATTTCCTGTTCACTTTGCACTGATTCATTTGAAACACAGAAGTGGCAGGCACCCTTCTATAAGTATGTACTATTTTAAAGTAAAACTGCCACCAGCTGCACTTTTTTCTGCATTAGTTAAGATATTCTCTGTTAAACTCCTCAGTGGTGTCAGTTAGTGCACATTCCATCTGTGAGAGTACAGCATGGGGTCTGTTTTGTTTCAGTGGGGAAGATCATTTCATGAAATTAAGCTTGCTTGGATAAGCTTGGGCTCACCCAAGAGATTTAATACCTCCCTGTTCCTGTGTTTTGTGGTGGTTTTTTATTATTTTGTTGTTTCCTTTTGAACAGGAACATGATGGAACGTTTCAAGCAAATCAATAGGATTCCCACGTGAGTACTTTTTAGGTTCTGATTTCAGGAACCAACTCTCCCCTTTGGCTGTGACTTTTCATGTCTATTATAGCATCATAGAATGGTTTGGGTTGGAAGGGACCTTTTAAAGGTATAACTGACAACAGTGGTCCATGACTTATTACTTCCAGCACATGAGTGTGTGTGTCTGTCCAGTTTGCACAGGTGTTTCTTTTTCCAAGTGATCTGTTCCAAGACCTGTCTCAAAAAATCTTGAAAATGCAAAGAGGGGGTTTAAGTGCCTGATCCTCAAGATCATAGAATCGTACAATCATTTGGTTAGAAAAGACCTTTGAGATCACCAAGTCCAACCTCTACCAAACCATATTCTTGAGCACCTCATCTACTCATCTTTTAAACCCCTCCAGGGATGTGGACTCTGTGCCCTCCCTGGGCAGCTGTTCCAGTGCCTGAGAACCCTTTCAGTGAAGAAATTTTTCCTGATGTCTAATCTGAACCTGCCGTGGTGCAGCTTGAGATGGTGTTGAGTGAAGCCCTGGGACATGGAGAACAGTGCCACGGATGGACTTGGCATTAGAAACCAGTCCTAGGAGGACTCTTGGGAACATCTCATGCCCCATGTGCTCAAAAGCATTCCAGTGTGCTGTTAACCAAACACAGGTGCTTCACAGGTGTCTGGGTTTCTGAAGAAAAGTTGATCAAGTTCAACCATAGATCTTCTGTGATACCCTGTTAGGCTACAACAGTTTTCTCTGATCAAGATTCTGGAGTAGAAAACAAAAGGCATAGTAATGTCTTAAAAAACAAAACAAACAGCTGCTTGCTGCTCACAAATGAACCCCTGAACTGGGATGCTGGAGGTGGGGGTTTCACCAGGCTGCCCAGTGTTCCCCGTGGGTGCCTGCACCCGGCAGGGGCTGTGGTGGTGGCACCCTGCTCCCCTGTTCTGCAAACTCTGCTGTGGCCAAGCCATGCCAGAGGCCCCAACTCCACTGGGGGAACAGGAAAAAGAGAATTCTTCTGAGATAATGGTGTAGCTGATGGTTTGTGGATGCCATGGGTTATGAATGCGAAGGGAACTCTACTTTCTAGTAATTTCCCTGCTGTTATGAAATGGAGCAGAGGCTCTTCTGGTCCATGCCCTCCCTTCCCTTCTCTGCCAAACTCCCTGCAGCACCAGCTGCAGACTCTGACTTGTTTCCCTGCTAAAGGCAAGAGGAGTCTCCAGCAGCTGTTTGGGGGACAAAGGAGCAGAGCCAGCACTGTGACATGAAGTGGAGCTGGCACAGCAGCTCCGGGGACATCACGGCAGCCTCTGGTTGCAAGGCACCTGCCTTTGATTTAAAGAGCTGGTACACTGTTCTGTGCCACTGCCAGCCACGTAGAAGAGGGTGAGGGCCTGATGTGGGGACTGTAGAGAGGAGAGTTATTCAGGCTGCTGCCTCTGTGGGGTCCCTGTCCTGAGTAGTGAGCTGTTCCTGCTGGTTCTGTGCAAGGAGAAGTAGTGCTTTCCACTAGGATGGGAGTCTCAAGTGCAGGGTGAGGCTGGCATGAAACTCCTGGCAGGAGTAGAACTGGGCTGCTTGAGTGATCTGAAATTGTCACCTCCCTAAAGGCCCTGCTGTGAGGTAACAGCCACCTCCCCGGGCCCTGTCAGCAGTCACTCCCTGCCTTTGCTTTCACAGTGACCAGGTGCTGGATGAATTCTTGACCTGTGCTAAACAAACCAACTGCCCAGATGAGGCAATTAAGCTGGTGAAGCTGGCGGCGTCCCTCGGTCTCCCTTCATCTGAAAGGCTTAAAAGCAGAACAGAGAAGGAATTTAAACTCTCTGAAAAGCAAAAGTAAGTGAGAGTACTCCTTGGTACTGTTGGAGGGGTGCAATTCCTGTAGAAAGGCTTCTCCAGCAAGGGTGTTCTCGTGATGTGCTCTTGTGTAGTATCTGGTTGCTTCACACCCCCAAAATGGCCCCTCAGTTTTTGATCCCATCCTGTATCCATCCCACCTGGGAGCGAAGGTGACTTCTCCCCTTGGGTTTAGCCTTATCCACCTCTCAGACCTGCTGTCACCCTTCTTTCCCAGAGCCATTTCCTGGCTGGGTCTGGCTACGTAAAACATGCTGAGGGCAGGCGAGTAGAAGTAGGGGCTGGTACGGGGTGGCCCTGCTCATGGCTCACAGGTTCTGGGGCTCATGGTCAGCCTTCTGGATGCCTCAGAACCACCACGCTTTGTTGCTGAGCTGATGCACCGAGGCTCAGGTGATGGGCTTAGCCTTGAGGGACCACGGTTTGGAGCCAGTCTGGTCCAGGGGAATGAATAAACACCAATCCAGCAGCCTTGACAACTGGCCCATCACTTCCCAGTGACCTGAAGCTTCTCCACAAGGAGGTGGGTGTACTTCCACCAGATGCTGGGTGGGCCTGTCCTTAGGGGGTAACAGGCATCAGAGAGCCCATAATGTTCTGTCAGAGGGCGTTACCCTGGGTTTTGGATCTCTTTTTCAAGCAAAAGTTGCAACAGGAGACTGATGACTGGGCTGTTTCACACCTGCAGGGAGACACTGGAGAGTATCAAGTCAGACAGCGACAGCAGTGACAGCAGCGACAGCGATAGTGATCGTGAGTAGCTGTCCCCTTGCCTTCCTCTTGGGAGCACTGCCTTGGGGCCAGGAGAGAAGTGGAATTCCTGAGGGCACAGCTTCTGGGAGGTGCTGCAGCACTGCCACGCACTCCAGAGTGTTCTGGTACGGGACCTGCTTGGCAAGAGGACCTTGTCCTCGTTGGAGTGAGCCAGAAGCTGTCCTGTTGGATCTTGGTAACCTCATGCACAGCCTGGGCTTCTTCAGCACAGTCCCTTCCACGGCACCACCTGCCCGAGCTGGCCCCTGGCAGCAGTGCTGCTTCCTGAAGGTTGTTCTGCAGGTGCAAGACCTTGACAGCTTCCCTTGGACCCTCTGCAACACAAACCTGTGTCAGATTAATTCATTTCTAGCCAACTTGAATGAACTCCTTAAGTATCGAGTTGACTCTATGTAAGCACTGCCCTTTCATCACCATCATTCCTCATCCTTTCGGTGTTTAGGGACAGATGTTGGACTGTACATGTTGAAAAGCTACAGCGCTGGCCTCTGCACAGCTGGAGACTGTGTCTAATAAATGGCTGATGTTAAATGTGGCTGTGTGCTGGTAACCCCTGAGCAAAACCTCTTGATCACAAAGTGCTGCTGCTCTGAAAGACTAAAGCTCACATAGAACACAGCAAGAAAGCCAAGGGACGGGCGAGGGCTCTGCCGGTGTTTTCTACCTTGCAGTTAACTGGCTCCTCCCATTGTGCTGCTGCTCTCAGCTTGTAGAGGAAGCCTGAAGGTATTTTGAGATAGTTACCCTGAAAAGGTAAAGAAGGCCTTGTTCCTGGTGGAATGTTCCAGTGAAACATAGTTAGCAGTGATAGTTTTTGCAAACTAAAACTCCAGAAAGCAACCCTACCTGGTCTATACACCTGGGGCTGGTAAGGGTGGGTAGAGGCTGAAGGGCTTTCAGGGATGGGGATCAGCTTTTGGCTTGACTGAACCAACAACATAAAACTGGCTCTGCAAGGAGACAAAGCCCCCCAGTTACTTGTTGCAGGGGAAGGGAAGGAAGGAGTTTGGCCTTTATGGCAGTTCTCATGGTTGAACCAAGGTCTAGCTTTGAGACAGAAATTCCTGGGCTGCCTGAACTACGGAAGAGCAGGTCAGGCACAACAGCAGCTTGGGTCATGTCTGCTTTAAGCTGTGTTTTTTTTTTTTTTTTACAGCTGTACAAATTAATGAATAGACACATTGAGCCCATCAATTAATTCCTCCTACTTAAAAGGAGTAAAACTTAACTCCAAGTCATGGAGAAAGATTGTTCTGATCTTTAAAAGGAGACTGAGCAGCAGGAGAAAGTGGTTGAAGTCTTGTTTTATTCAGCTGACAAAGTGGCAAATCATTAATGGCAGGGTACAAACAAGATTCTGGTTGGATCACAAGGCCGACTGGTAAAACAGGGAAACAAAACTGTTACAGAAATGGTAGAGAAGCTTCCTGAAGTCGGTTGTCACAGTAACTTGAACCCAGTACAAACACAGCGGGTGGTGGAGTTAAATACAGTGCAAGGAAACAAGACGGTACCCGTGCTTTAATTGCTTCCAGCCCCTGCCACCAGCTCGGTTCCCACCTCCCGGCGATCGGGGGTTTCTTCCCGGCACAACCAGTGCAGAGCCCTGAACCCCCAGCCCTGGCTCACTGCACCTGGGTCGTTCCCAGCCCCACGGCGCTGGCGTACGCCGTCAGGATATCCACGATTTGTTTGGTTTCCAGGGTCGTCCGCGCTTCAGTCAGCCAGTCGTGAGCCACCCTCCTCGACTCCCCTCGCAGCTGGTTGACAAACTTGGCCGCCAGCTCCAGGTCCCCGTGCTCGATGCAGTAGGAGGCGTAGGACAGCAACTTGAACGTGTCGAGGTCATCAGGGCCGAGCTCCGCCGGCGGCTTCAGCTGCTGCGGGTGGAACACAAGCAGTGACTGCAGGTAGGAGAGGAAGTATTGGTAGAGGCTGTTCCTGGTTTCATCGATCATAGCCACTCGTTTAGCCAGTTTTTGGACGGTGTGGAAGCGCGCTCGGAGGGCCTCCTCGCTGTACACGCCCCGCGTCAGGGACTGCGCCGGCAGCGCCGCCGTTAAGGCCTCCGTAAAAGTGTTGTCGGAACAGCTAGCTTTGATGGCCTTCACCGCGCTCTCCAGGGGCTCGGTGGGACTGTCCCCAGAGGCTGTTTTCATGCAATACTTGAGCGCTTCAACAGAAAGCCACAGTTGATGGGCCTTCCTGGCCTCCTCTTCTGCTACTGCGTGACCTGCAAACAAGCCAAGAAGGGGGTGCTCAGCTGGGGGCACCCGTACAGGGCAAGTTCTGAACATACCCAGCAAAAGCCAGTCCTCTTAACACCTGGCTTTCAAAAGCAGCTCCCCCTCAGCACTTGATCTTAAAGCAAGTCTGTTCTGCACTTCAGGGTTGGAACAAGGGGGTGGGATTTTTTACAAGGGCAGGTAGTGATAAGATGAGGAGAATGGCTTTAAATTGGAAGGGGGAAGATTTAAATTGGACATTAGGAAGAAATTCTTCATGATGAGGGTGGTGACGCATTGGAACAGAGGCTCTTTATCAGGGAGTGCAGGAATAGGGCAAGGGGGAACAGTTTTAAGATGAAAGAGACTAAGATCTTAGGAAGAAATGTTTTCCTGTGAGGGTGAGGAGGCCCTGGCCCAGGTTGCCCGGAGAAGTGGTGGCTGCCCCATCCCTGGAGGTGTTCAAGGCCAGGCTGGATGGGGCTTTGAGCTCCCTTCCAAACCATTCTATGACTCTATGAACAAGACTATGGCTTTAGACTGGTGCAGCTGGGATTTGCTGGGCTCTCAGCAGTGCAGCAAAGCCAGGCCCATGAGCTCCGTGCCTAAGCCTGGGTTTAGGCACCCGAGTTTGGACAAGAGGCCCAGAAGGCAATGGCATTTCAGTGCTCACTCTCGACTGCCTGCTCGATTCCCTTCAGCCGGGCGTAGGCAGTGTTTATATCCAGGGTGAAGTTGTCGAGCTGCTCCTGAGTAAGGCGTCTGAACTGCAGTTCTTGTTCACTGAGCTTCTCTGACAAATTCTGAAACAGAGCAAGATACAAACCCGCTGTTTGTGCCCTCAAATTATATTTAACTTGAGATTAAGATATCTTTCTATAAATCTGTAATTCTTGCTAGGGCCATACATAGTAAACATAATACGCTATTAAGAACCAATATTAGGTTGAATTTAACAGTTAATGCATTTATAATTATCAAACCTCTCCCCTTAGACAAAAGCTTTTTAAGCCAAGTCTGAAGAAAGCTTGTGCTTTCAGGGCATCCTATTTCTTCTCTCCAGGATGAGCAGACGCCCCTCCCCTGCCTGCATGTCGGGACTCACCCTGTGAAGCACCTGCTTTGCAAGGTTTCAAATATCACCCTAATCCCCTGGCACCTCTTCTCCCTTTACCTGCTCGAATTCCACCTTTAGCTCCTGCTCCTGGATCTTGAGAACATCCCTCAGGTGGTCAGTGTGGGCAGCAGCCTGGCGCCGCAGCTGCGTCCTCATTTCGTTCTCCATCACCTCTCGGACTTCTTCAACCTGTGCACACGTGAGTTGTTATTACACCACTGGTTTGTGTCATCCCTCGGTGACCACCGAGGGTACATTTTATAGAAGTGGCATTGACAGAGCCCATGTTTCACCTTAAAAAGCTGCCGAAGTCTATTTTTATAGCTGAGCCTCTTCCTAAAGTCTTAAAGAATGGCTTTGCAGCCCACAACGCCAGCCCTGGTGGTTCTACACCCTTGGCACTTGGTGCAGTTGGCAAAATACTGTGTGAAAAACACTGTAATGTGACAAACTGAGCATCCCGGTGTTTATAAACCACCTTCCAAACAAAAAGTCCTTTGCCTTTTCCCTGTGTGCTGTAACTCTCTGAGTTGGGCACAGTTTAATAAAAGAACAAAATCCCTTCTACCTGATCTCGTATCCGACAGCCACTTCATGGAGTGCAGGTAAGCACGGGGGGCACAGAGCAGGTGGAGCACTAAACAGCTCCCCAGGGAAGCAGTCACAGCACCAAGCCTGACACTATTCCAGAAACATTTGAACCATGCCCTCAGACACATGGTGTGAGTGTTGGGAGTGTCCTATGCAGGGACAGGAGTTGGGCTCGATGATCCTTCTGAGTCCCTTCCAGCTTGGGTCATTCTATGATTCTGTGATGTGTTTTGACCCGGGAATCCCATCTCCACTGGCAGACAGGTAACAGGAACAGTCCTTCCCTGTTTTGCTGAATGGTGTTGCCGTTCTAACTTTGCAGAAGTTTCCTTGCCTACCATCTCCTTCCACACTCAGCCTGGGGAGTCACCCTGTCTAAAGTCCCTTGGCACTGAGAACATCCCAGTTTCTCTCTCTGCTCCTCCACGTCCTTTCCAGGCCAGCGGCCCAGCCGGGCGTGTTCGGCCACTTTACCTTCTTCTCCTGTTCCATTTCAATCTCGCTTTTGTGTCGCTCCAGCGCTTTGGCCACGGCTGCCTCAAACGCTTTTTTATCCTCGAGCTTCTGTTTCTCGAGGGCCGCCTCGATGTGCTGCTGCTCGCGCACGCGCTGCTCCGCCAGCTGCCTGTTGAGCTGCTCGATGCGCCGGTGCGCGTGGGCGATCAGGGAGTTCAGGTCGTCCGGCGATAACTGCCCAGCTGAAGGGAACATGGGGCGTCGGGGGGTGGCGAGGAACCGCTGCCCCCCTCCCCCTGCAGCTCACAGGCTCCCCGAGGCTGACCCCTCAGCACCTTCTACGAAAAACCTGCTGAGCGGTTCAGGGATAATCATACTGTGGGTTGGGTTGGAAAGCACCTCAAAGCCCATCCAGTTCCACTCCCCTGCCATGGGCAGGGACACCTCCCACTGGATCAGGGGGATCAGAGCCCCATCCAGCCTGGCCTTGAACACCTCCAGGGATGGGGCAGCCACCACTGCTCTGGGCAACCTGGGCCAGGGCCTCCCCACCCTCACAGGAAAACATTTGTTCATAAGATTTCACCTCAATCTCCCCTCTTTCATCTTCAAACCATTCCCCTTGTCCTAACCCTGCGCTCCCTGATCAAGAGCCACTCCCCAGCTTTCCTGGAGCCACTTTCAGCACTGGCACCTGATACCCTTTCCAGGCCACACCTACAACACCTACTTTCTGTCTAGAAGAGACCCTCTCAGTTTCTGTGAAGTGATTCACAGGCTCGATGATCTCAAAGGTCTTTCCCAACCGGAAGGTTCTATGATTCTATGATCCACATCACGCTCCATTAGGAGACTGTGGACAAGTCTGATGGTTTCCTACACCACTGTTTATTCCCCCTCCCCATGACAGCAGCAGGTTATGGAAAACGGGGGGCTCTACTGCACTCCAGTTTGAAACTGGGCTTCTTTGACTAAAAGGTAAATAACAGTCGACCTCAGGATCAAAGAATTAATTAACATGTCTAAAACCAAGAATGAAGATTAAGAGACTCAAGCCAACTTCAAATTTGGAGACCCAGCTCAGAGCTACGTGGCTTTTCAAGCACCGCGACAGATCAGCAGCATTCGCAGGAGCTGCGTATCCAGCAACTCTCTCAAGCCCAAAATGGTTCAGGAATGCAACATTTCCTCCCTTTGCTGATCCTTCCTGTGATTTACAGTGATGAACCACACAAAAACACAAAAGGACACAGAGGAGAGGTGATGTGCACAAGAGCAGAATAAGGCAGAGGAACTCACCTAAGTCAGTTATCGCTGCAACGGAAAGAGGAGAGGTTGGAAAAGTTAATGCACATTCACTACAGAACTCAAGTCATGCAACAGTGAAACAGGAAACTAGAAGCCTGTCTATACAAGTCTTGCTTTAGGAATTCAGGGAGAACAGAGGAGCCCGTAAAAAATTCTCCCTGTATTACAAGACAAGAGGTAGCCCAAAACATCCCAACCACTGAAATCACCTCTGGAAACCCACAGATTGATGTTTGAGTTTAGCCAAAGCAAGGAATACAGGTTTGAAGCAGGAAAGTGCGACAGGACACTGGAAATCTGACATTTCTAGGTTCTTACAAATCAGCAGCAGTTGGTGAAGAAACAAATTCCCAAGCAGCAGTGAGAGTCACAGACCCTGCCAAGTCAGCCCTGCAGGTACCTAAACAGGTCACACCAGGATGAAATTTAGTGCATGGAAGCTACCAGGAGGTTCCCTTTCCTCCCTCAAAAGGACAGCAATCACAAACCCCATGATGTTTATCCTGTGCAAGGACAGGCAGCTCCATCTCCAGGGTGCCTAACTGAAGTTTTTCTTCTAAATACCCAAAAGACTGTGTTTAAGGCAGCACAGCAAACTCTGCTAAGGGTTCCTGCAATTAACATTTTCCCTACGTGTGCAGTTCCATCAGAGCAGAGTTTGCTCTCTCCCTGACCATTCAGGGATCTGGTGTATTCATTTACCTAAGAAAAGGATGTTGTGGTCCACATTGCTAAAGCATAAAGCAGCACTGGGAAGAGCTCCTTGTAGTACTTCATATTTTACATCAGGAAACCTATCAGGGAATTTCACTCCTCATTTTCTCAGTGTTTATCACATCTAGAAAGAAATCTATTGTAACTGAGAAATAAAGTCACAACAGCTCTCTCTGAGCACTGAGGCTGGAAAAAGTCTAAGATCACTCGATACATTTTTTGTTAAAACCCTGACTGGAAATACCTGGGAAAGGTAATTTTTTTTAGGGAATTAATTCTTCTGAGCTCAAGTAGGGAGTAATTACTCCATGGATGTTCCACACAGGAGTGGCAGCTATAGTTCACCCCCAGTAAGGGGATGCACACACACTCCACCTTCTGTACTTTTGCTTATCTTTGAAATGAAAGCAGTTAAGGTAAGCGAGGGTTCCCGTGGGGAAGGAGCGAGGAGATCACTGAGGAGGAGCTGACTGCTAAGCCATCATCAGTCTGACTCCCTTCCTGCTTGCTTTCTGCACCACTGTGGAGTGTGAATGTCTCCAACAGCTCAAGGTAAACCATTTATCCCTCGAGTAAGAGAGGAAGAGTCTGACTCTGCTTCTGACTCACATTTCACACGTTTTTCTGCTATAAGGAAAGCAGAAAACGGCTTGAGTTGAAAAACCCAAGCACCTCAAATAAATACAAGCTCATGAGATGGCAGATCTCGGTCCAAGAACTGAAGCAGTTACAGCATAAAACCCTGCAAGATGTCTCTTCACTGCTTTTGTGCAGCAGTGGCTGTTGTTCAAGGTAAGCACTGTCTCAGTTTAATGCAGAAATCACACAGTGGGGAGGGCAGGGTACAAACAACCAATTCTGCCTCTCCGTGTAGCCATCATTTCAGTGATGATCTGGAGAAACACAGGGAGTCATTCATCACTATGTAATAAAGATGCATTATAAAACCTATAATCACAGAGAGTCAGCCCAACAAACACCTCATCAGCGAGCAAAACAGCTTTGATACAAACCTGGAGTGACCTGGCCCTTATCCTGGCACACCAGGGGAGGGAGGAGCTGTTCAAACAGCTTTATCAGACACAGCTGCATCTCGTGAGCCTTCCAGTGCAGCACAGGCAGCTTCCAGAATTAAACCCTTTGTAACACCTGCTTTAGGTTACTCATTCTAACTGTGAGCTCATTTTCACTTTGAACCAGCCCAACAATATGGAAATTCAGATGCAGAAACACTACAAACCGCAGTGACTGGCTCGTAACCAGCACAGAATAACCCTGCAGTCAGAGACTCACTCAGTCCCTTCCAGCCAGGCTGAACGTCGGGGGTGATGCTGTCGAGCTCTCTCTGAAACTCTTCTCTAGCTGTAGCCACAAGCTCATGGTACTGAGCTACGATCTTGGCCTCAGACTGTGCTGCCTGAACCTGAAACAAACAAAAACGAGATTAGTTCCTTTTTCAAGGCAGATATCGAAGAGAGATCCACAGATAATTTAAAGCCAGGCCTGGCATCAGCACAGACATCGTGACCATCCAGCCCAAGCAAAGAGAGCTCAGCTGGGGCAGAACAGTGACATTAAACCTCTCATATACAACAATTTTTGTTTGCTGGAACTGGCATAGATTCATCTCACACACACACTGTAACTGCACAGTCAGCCTGTAGCCTAGACAGGACCAAAGGAGTATCTTAATTCACCTTGAAAGATCTCCAGCTCTGTTTCTCTGCTTTCAGCTGCCATACAGGGCTAGAGAGCTCATCTTGTGACAGCTGCCCCCCCCAGACAGGTCTGATCTTCCCACTGTGAGGCTAAATTCTCCACTCAAAACACCAGATGTCCCACAAAGAGAGAGAAATTCCACCTTTACTTTTTTCCTCTGTCTTCTGAGCTGTAAAGTGATTTACTCAACAAGTTACCAGCACACGATGCTGATGCTCCTTCCTAACCTCATTCCTCTCAGCATCAGACAAAATGAATTACAAGTTGCTCCAAGAAAGGATTGGCATTGGTCAAGCTGGAGGCTTTCAGGCTGGAATTCAGGTTCTTCTCACAAGTTCTCATGCTCACTGGCTGAACGAGAGCCAGCAGCGTGCCCCGGTGGCCAAGGCAGCCAACAGCATCCAGGCTTGTATCAAAAATGGTTCATTGTGCCTCTGTATTTGGTGTTCCTATATTCAAGCCCTGTGTTTGCTTCTGAGCCCCTCAGTACAAGGACACTGAGGGGCTGGAGAGCATCCAGAGAAGGGCAATGAGGCTGGGGAAGGGGCAGGAGAACAAGGGTTATGAGGAGTGGCTGAGGGACCTGGGGCTGCTTAGTCTGGAGAAGAGGAGGCCGAGGGGAGACCTCATCACTGTCTACAACTGCCTGAAAGGAGGCTGTGGCGAGGGGGTGCTGGGCTCTTCTTCCAAGTAAAAAGTAATAGGACAAAAAGAAACGGCCTCAAGTTGTACCAGGGGAGGTTCGGATTGGATATCAGGAAACACTTCTTTACTGACAGAGTGGTGAAGCCCTGGCAGAGGCTGCCCAGGGCAGTGGTGGGGTCTCCACCCCTGGAGGGGTTCAAAAAGAGTGCAGATGTGACACTTCAGGATGTTTTTTGCAGGCACGGTGGGGCTGGGCTGAGAGTTGGACTGGGTGATCTTGGAGGGCTTTTCCAACCTCAATGACTGTCACTCCATGACTGCTCACAGGTGTGTGCATAACACCCACAGACAGAGTGCAGCTAAAACAGGCTGGAATTCACACTTAAAAATACTTACCCTGCCACAGAGGACTCAGGAATGGGAGGCCTGCACGAGCTGCCAAGCAATCCTTACTCCAACACCAGTTAAAAGCACCCTGTGGAGGCCTTACCTTTTTCACAACATTGTCCAAGTCGTCTATCAAATGGTGAAGATTTTCCTCTGCAGCAACAATGTGAGGTTTGGCTCCTGCAAGCTGAGACTTCTTGGCATTCTCAATTACGCCCTTCGTCTTCTCTAACTCTTCTCTGAAAAGAGAAGAAGCTGCTAATTATAACTTTGGGTTTTTGGGTCAGAAGGGACCTCAAAGCCCATCCAGTTCCACCCCTGCCATGGGCAGGGACACCTCCCACTGGCTCAAAGCCCCATCCAACCTGGCCTTGAACACCTCCAGGGATGGGGCAGCCACAGCTTCTCTGGGTAACCTGGGCCAGAGCCTCCCCACCCTCATTGTGAAGAATTTCTTCCTAATATCCAATCTAAATCTTCCCCCTTCCAGTTTAAAGCCATTTCTCCTCATCCTATCACTACCAACACCTGTAAAACCCTTGTAAAAAGAGTAGCAAATGTGCAACTTCAAGGATGCTGCTCCCCTCTAAGCCTCAAAAGCATCAAAGAGCTTCCCAATTCCTTTCTATCCTCATTACAGGAACAACTTGGAGAAGTTTGTCTCCCTTTGTCCCTGCCCAAGGAGGCTGCACAGCAGGCTCACACACACAGAGCCGGGGCTGACAAGCAGTGTTCCAGATCAGAATTCAGGTTTTCACCAAGCACATTTCTATGGAAAATCTCACCTTAAAACACAACCCTGCTGACAGATGGAACTGCCAAACGATGCTGAGAGGTTTAATTTTTCATTGCAGCTAGAAGTTAGTGATGTTACTGATGCCACACACAAAATATGCAGCTGTGGAGTCTTAACAATAGGTTTAATATTGACAAAAATTATCAGAAAATAGTATTAAAAAGGATTATGAATTTTTTTTTAATCCCACTTGAACTTACCAACACTATATATAAATACTAAAGAGATAAACAAGCTCTTAAAAAGAAGAGCAGTGTTCCAGACTGGCACAGTGAGGACCACCTGCACGGGCAGCTAAGGTGCACACACGGCAAATGACAGCGTCCTGTAGTGGATCTGGCTTTTTGTGATTTGGCACAAACACGTCAGTTTATGAACAGCAGTGACTGCACATCTCCTAGAAACTCATCTGGTGGCTGCCAGCCCTCACGTGGGTGATGTGAACTTAAACACGAGCAACTCACTTGGCTTTCAGAAGGGCGTCGGCGGCTTCGTCCACCGCTCTCCTCCGGTCCTTCAGCGCTTCCTCCAGCGTGCGCCACTGCGACGACTTCTTCTCCCCCACAGCCTAAGAACCACAGACACCTAATCAGGGTCATCACAATCATCAAATAAAAGAGTTATCAAAAAGAAACGGAAGCCAGTAAAACCTCAGAAGTCGCCACAATCCTTTCACTCAAACTGAGCAACATTTTTGTGTTTTGCCAACACAAATGAAAGTTTACGAATGATTGTTCCCTTCCAGTGTTTTGTTTTGTTCAATTCACCTTAATGTTTTGTTCTACCGGAGCAACAGCCATTTGTTCTTCAGGAAAGCTCACATGAGGATCACTGTACAGTGCCACAACGTTTTTGGGGGAAATCTCCACCTGTGTTAAGGTACTCTAATACTTTAATATTGCTTTTAAGCTTAATATTGAAAGTATTGTAATACTTCAAAGCAAACTCGTGGATTTTTAACTCCTAGATTAAATCTCGAGTGCTTGTTTAGTTCTCCATACGCCCCTGTTCGTCTAATTAACCACTGAACTATCCTCTCTGCTCCAGGGCTGAAGTGGGTTCCAGTGGTTCCACACAAACTCCAGCACCAGCACAAGCTGGTACCGTTCATGCACCCCCTGCTCACATCCAGACAAGAAAGGGAGAGTCCAGAAGGAAGATTTGGGCAAAGGGAATGGTTCGATGGATTGACAGGGTGCACAGTGTGAAATCCTCACTTTATCTGAGTAAAAAATGGGCTTGGGAATTAAAATACAATGACTAAAAATAAAACACAAGACTATGAATGTATTAACTTTAACTTTTCTTCTTGCAAAAAGGAAATAGAGGAGCTGGGAAAAAAAAAACCCAAAATTCAAAAGCAAGCCCACTGTATGATTCAACTACACCACATTTCCCAAGTGGAAAGATAAGTTGAGACTGTGACAGAGGTAAAGACACTGAAAGAGCAGCTTCCAGCTTTATCATTCATTGTGACATTACAAGTTTTGCTGGACATAATAAAAAAACCCCACCTGTCCCCTTTTGTCCACTTTACCTCAGAATTGTCCATGGCCTCCTTCAGTATCTGGGAATGGGCATTGACTGCCTGCACTGCAGACTCCTGGGCAGTGATCGCCTGGAGGGTTACACGAGCTGTCGTGCTTAGGGCTCCTTCCAGAGTTGCTGCAAGGGCTGGGAAAGAAATGCATTCACTGGATTAAATTATAAAGGAAAGAGGCCAAATTAGTATAATGACACGTTATATCCTCAGCGTCTCCCTGTGCCATTGCCTGGGCCAGGGCCTCCCCATCCTTACTGTGAAGGATTTTTTCCTAGTGTCCAATCTAAATCTCCCCCTTCCAGTTTAAAGCCGTTCCCCTTCATCCTATCACTACAAGTCCTTGTGAAAAGTCCCTCCCCAGCTTTTCTGGAGCCCCTTTCAGTCCTGGGAGGCTGCTCTAAGGTCTCCCCAGAGCCTTCCCTCTCCAGGCTGAACAACCCCAACTCTCTCAGCCTGTCCTCACAGCAGAGGTGCTCCATACTTGGATCATCTCTGTGGCCTCCTCTGAACCCGCTCCAACAGTTCCAGATCCTTCTTAAGTTGGAGATTCCTTAAAAAGGGATTCCTACTCAGTGGAAGACCTTTACCATGCTTCTGCAGGGGGTGCACTTAAACCAACAGGGATTTCCCATCTTCAGTTGTTACCATGGCTATTAAGAGGAAACGACTACATTTTCCCATCTTCCACGTGGAATATCTACTCCAGACACAGTTACTCTTCCCAATAAAGCCAATACAGTCCAACAATTCTTCTGCCCCTATCACACACAGGAAAACTATCAGCACAGACTTACCTGCTACCTTCTCCTGCTCCTCTTTGTCCTGCTGGGCAAGCCGGGCCGCAACTTCTTCTGGTGACCGTTCTTTGATAGGGTGGGAACCTTCATGTTCCTTACCTGCTCAAAAGGAAAGAGTTCAGCTGTTTCAGCGGGGAGTCCAAGTTAGTACATGGACTACTTGTAGGGAAGGAACTTTCTTTTCAAAACTGACTTTTCTAGTCCGTATGACTTCATAAACCTGACTGCAGCACAAAGCCATGCTGAGAATGCCTCAAGCTTCTTTATACCCCTAACTACAAAGGCCAGTCTCAACTCTTCCTCAAATTAAAAACAGGACCATGGATACCTCACAAGTATTTGTAGATTTATGTTGCCTAGTTACAAAAATATACAAAATTCAGAAGTGAAAGGCTAAGAAAGAACTGGAGAAGAATTATGGAGCCAAGTTTAAATTTCAAGTGAATATCTGCTCTTACTTATGTTCAGCTCTCCTTTGGCATGCTTGGAGAGTCCAGCCAAAGCAAGGGAAGATTAGGGAGGGAGCTACGGTGAACCACGATTGTCCTCTACTCCCTGGCCTAAGGCTAATTAAGACACCTTTAAGAGTGAGAACTGATCTAAGTAATTCTCCCAAGAACAAACAAGTCTGTCTGAACTGAGGAGAGCGCCCACACCCCAACATCAGAAGGAGATGGAACTGTTGGAGTGGGTCCAGAGAAAGCCACAGAGATGATCCAAGGGCTGGAGCACCTCTGCTATGAGGACAGGCTGAGAGAGCTGGGGTTGTTCAGCCTGGAGAATAGAAGGCTCTGGGAGACCTTAGAGCAGCCTCCCAGGACTGAAAGGGGCTCCAGGAAAGCTGGGGAGGGGCTTTTTACATAACTGGACTGACAGGAAGAGGGGCTTTAAATTGGAAGGGGGGAGATTTAGATTGGACATTAGGAAGAAATTCTTCACAATGAGGGTGGGGAGGCCCTGGCCCAGGTTGCCCAGAGCAGCGGTGGCTGCCCCATCCCTGGAGGTGTTCAAGGCCAAGTTGGATGGGGCTTTGAGCCCCCTGATCCAGTGGGAGGTGTCCCTGCCCATGGCAGGGGGTGGGACTGGATGGGCTTGAGGTCCCTTCCAACCCAACCCATTCCATGATTCCCTGACCTCTCAGACTCGTGCTGCAGCAAAGCCCACCAGGTCACCTCTCAGCAGTGCTGATGCTCACTCTGCAGAACAGATCTACTCACTGCTGGCACAGCTTTTATGAAATGTGTTCACATGAATTACCACCATCCCATCTGAAAGAGACCACCATACAGAAGCCAGTGCTTCCCGTGTCAGTTAAACAACAAATGCACTTTCTCCACCTGGCCCCGGGCAGATGTGCTTTTCTAGTCAGCAACCAGAAAGCCACAGAGAGTAAACTGGACAGTGCAAGTGTCAGAACAACACAAAGGTGGACTTTCCTCTTGCGTTCACACCTACACCTGTCCCACGCATCGACCTCAGCTTCTTAGTACGTTAAAAATCTATTAACAAATGATGGAAGTTTCCTTCCACAAAAGGCACAGAGAATCAGGCCTTTAAAAAGTGACAAACACCAACACAGAAGCAAGAATTTATGCACATGAAGGTACAGGATTTTGATTTGCTTCATCACATTCACATGGCCTTTCTCACCTTCTTCAGTCTGTATCCCCGGAGCCGGCACTGACACAGCCACACCCGTGGCAGAGATGATCTGTGCTGCAGCCTTGCCTGCTGGGAAATACAGAATGAAACCAGTTAGTGTATAGCAGCTATAATGTCAGAACATTAAGTAATATAAGGTTTAGGTAATATAAGGCTTAATTCTTTCCCTCTGTAGAAACATATTATTTGGACACTGATATTATTGGACTTGATGATCTTGGAGGTCTCTTCCAACCCAGATAATTCTATGATTCTATGACTATTATTTCCAGAAAAAAGAGAATTTTCTGGACCAACAGCAACCAAGAACTTACACACACACAGGGCCATCAGAGATAAATGTACAAAGACATCACAGCCGCTCCTCTCTGAACCAGTTTCATTTGATCTGGTTTACGCTACCTCGGTAATTACCCAAATTAAGCTTCTTGTGTTTACATGAAGAAGAGCAGGTAAATGGTCTCAGAGCACAGCACCCAAAGTGCTCTTCCTGCTGAAGATCATATCTAAACTGTGCAGGATAGACACTGTCTGTCTTGGATTCCAAATATTCAATAAGATAAACAAATTTCAAAGAATAACAATAGCCAAAATAAAAAAGCTAAAGCCATTTTAGACACATTTTCTCACCACTGAAAAGAAGATAATGTTAATTCTAAGAAATTATAACATACTCATGTTCAACGACTCCAAAGGACTATTTGATCTATCCTAGGATGTAGGATGTAAGAGATCATCAAGTCTTTTACAGCACATCACGTGGAGAGAAGCAAAGTTACCTTCTTTTTCCTCTGTAGGAGCAACAGCTTCAGGTTTGCTCATCTGGGATTTGGATGAGGGCTGTTTAGACTCTTTCATTACTTCTGCTACAGATGAGATCTTCAGTGGACCTTGCTGGATCTTGAAAAACCACAAGATGACAATGGGAAATGTACAAGCAGCACCGTTACACAGCACAAAGCGGTACCCAAGTTCATAAACTTTAAACCTTCTTAAGAATTCTTAAAATTCTTAAATTAAAAATCACAGAATCATTAGGGTTGGAAAAGACCTCTAAGATCATCCAGTCCAACCATCAGCCCCACACCACCATGCCTACTAATTCTTAAAATTCTTGCACACAGCAAAACTAATCAGAAGTTGAGCAGGTGCTCTCCAAAATAAAGAAAATCAGAGGGGCAGGAGCACACAGGAAACACTTACTGGTTTCTTTGGCGTTGGTACAGTATAAGGTGCAGGCCCAAGTGCTATCTCAAAGAGTTTATCAGAGTAGGGAACAGCCTTCTCCACGCTCTCCCGGAACTGCGAATCATAGCTGGCGTACAGGACGGTTCCACCTACCCCTCCACCCACAAACAGGACACTGGCACCAATGATTTTGCCCACAGAAACTCTGAGGGGGAAGAGGAGAGAAAATTATATCAGTGTATCCTGTGACAAACATCAATCAGTTTGAGTCCTTCGCTTCCAGCTGGGGACAACCACTCTGTTCCAGAAGCTTGCCAAGAAACCCAGCACCCACTGTAAACCACTTCCAGCACCAGCGAGTCCCTGCTACCATCTGGCTCACAACTAAATAAAAATTAAAGTGGCAACCCCTAAATAGTGACCACCTTGATTCTATGGCTGTTGATCAAAATTATCATTCTTAATGGCAGTTAATCTCACTCAAGCCTGTGCTCCGATAGACACTCAGGTAGCTGTGATCTGCCTCGAACTTAGTTCCTTCCAGCTATGCTTCCACTGGACCTGTGAAGTTTGTGGCAATCTTTTAAATAAGTTTTCTTTTATAGTGAGTTACTCCTAAGCTTCATCTAAATCTGACTGAATCAAATGAGGAACGCACAGAACCACGAGGATAAAAGTTACTCAGTAGAAAAATCCCACCACCAGCAATCTACCCTCGGGCACAACTAAGGAGCAGATTCCCTCTTGGCCAACACAAGAGGAGAGCGGATTCCACCCCTCCAAACTCCTCCACGTACCCGGACTCTCCCGAGGGGGCGGCGTATCCGCGCTGCGGCCGTATCGCCCGGAGCGACGCTCTCCCACACCGGCTGCTCTGCAAGGGGCACGGCAGGCGAGGGTTAAGCAGTGACCACATCCCAACCTCTTCACCTCCACACCAGCACCCGCTGCTTTGGTCCATCACCACCCTTTCCCTCCCACGGACAGCAGCCAGCACCAGAGCAGTCACGTTGGACTCCGCTTTCCCTAAAGCAAGCGCCTTCCCGCGGGCAGCTCGCAGGCAAAGGGCTTTTTAAGAAGTAATCAGGCATTTTGAAAAACGAGCCGAAAAAAAGCCCCACTTATCCCAGCCCATTTCTGTGATTGTTTTCCCTGTTTATATTCCCCAACTCAGGGCTGGGCAATACAACCGGGTTCATCCACATTCTCTTCAACAGTCCCTCCAGTCCATCCGCCAGCCCACCCCACCGCGACTGCTAAACCATGTCCCCAGGTGCCACAGCCACACTCTTTTTAAACTCCTCAAGGGATGGAGACTCCACCACTGCCCTGGGCAGCCTCTGCCACGGCCTCATCACTCTTTTGATAGAGAAATGTTTCCTGATATCCAATCTAAACCTCCCCTGGCACAACCTGGGGCCACTCCCTCTGGTCCCACTGCTTTTTACTTGGGAGAAGAGACCAGCACCCACCCTGCTACAACATTCTAGAACACCTCAGCTGTCAGCAGCACAACAACAGTTGTTTAAATGCTTAAAACTATTAAAAACTATTTTTTAATATTTAAATCTATTTTAATTTCTGAAGATGTACAAGCAGTTCTCCTTGAGCTCCTAAACCAAGACATCCCCTTTAAAAGGGTTAACACTGAATACACTTTCTAGACAGACATCACATTATAATATAAATTAAACTACTATATGAAGAGTGATATTTCATCATATTCTACTTAACAAAACTCACATTATCCAAGATTTTTATCTCCACTTTATACTTTAGGTGAAAATTAAGAATTACCAGAACAACTGGTGAGGCCACTCTAGCCTACAGAATCATGGAATGGTTTGGGTTGGACGGGACCTCAAAGCCCATCCAGTTCCAACCTCCTGCCACGGGCAGGGAAACCTCCCCCTGGATCAGGGGGCTCAAAGCCCCATCCAACCTGGTCTTGAGCATCTCCAGGGATGGGGCAGCCACGACTGCTCTGGGCAGCCTGTGCCAGGGCCTTCCCACCCTCACAGGAAAATATTTCTTCCTAATATCTAATCTAAATCTCCCCTCTTTCAGCTTAAAACCATTCCCCCTCGACCCATCCCTGCAATCCCTGATCAAAAGCTTATTCCCAGCTTTCCTGGAGCCCCTTTCAGCAGTGGAAGGCTACTATTAATAACTAAGCACTACGTGTACAGCTCAACCCAATAAAATGAAGGGGGTAAAAAAAAGCTATTTTATATTGATCCATACAATTTCAGTCCCTTACAACACTCTGGGTTTACATTGTTTTGCCTAATGCCCACCTGGAGATAAGCCATCCCTCCCAAGCCCCTCGCCAGGTTCATCCCATCCTGTGCCACAGCAAGGGGAGCTTAAGGCAACTCACTCTCACGTCCTCACTCAGCTGGACTTGCCTTCTGGGCAACCCTGGCAGCTGCCACAACTGTAGCCTTGGTGCCTGAGCCAGTGCCCCCGTTTCCATGTTGGCTAAAACCCCTGCTCACACCTAGCAACGAGGGCAGCATTCCTCCCCTTATCGGCAAGGCCACAGGTAGCACAGCCAGATGGAGCATCCTGGTGTCACCACACTGGTGCCCCTTCCAGGCCTGACGTCAGCATCTGCCCAACAACCTTCAAATCTTACTTCCATGATGGGAGTTTTCACTACTTATGGAAAAACTACTTATAACCATCTCAGATCAAGTCAGCAGCTCTTGATTAGAGTCCACAATTCTGCACCTCTTGCAAAACAAGCACTATAATTAAAACATTTCTTTCTTACTTCCAGTTTCTTGGTCTTTCACCACCCAAAAGAAACAAGTTTTAGTTGCCCATGGAGGAAGCAACAGCCCTTACATGTCGGTACTATGGTGGAACACAAACCTTTCCCTCGGTGTGAAGAAAATGTGTAAAAAACTATTATACTGCATGCACACTTCTGCTGTCAAATCAAATCTCTGCTGTATTTGGTCTCATCAGGAAACATAAGCAGGGATAAAAGAGAAACAAGAGCTACTTTTTGGGATGGAGGCAACTGCTGTGGCACCTCTGCATTTGCATGGAGGTGAGGGTGGGGAGGCCCTGGCCCAGGCTGCCCAGGGAAGTTGTGGCTGCCCCATCCCTGGAGGTGTTCCAGACCAGGTTGGATGGGGCTTTCAGCAGCCTGGTCTGGTGGGAGATTGTGCCTGCGCATGGTAGGGGGTGGGACTGGATGGGCTCTGAGATCCCTTCCAACCCAAACCATTCCATAATTCGATGATTTCGAGACAGAAAGTGCAGCACTGCATTTTCCATTACAGCCACATCCTTTCAAAGGCAGAAAGCCCAGAGCCCTGCTGACAAACACCCGGGGAAGCCTGCTTTCTGCCTCCACTTCCAGCTCAAATTTTCCACAGGCCGGCAAACCAGAGCCTTATTCCAGTGGGCATCAGATGACCCGGCCTGTGGAACTCTCCAGCCCCCTAACGCGGCCGAGGAGCAGCTGGCTCGGAGCGGCTCCTGCCGGCTGCAGGGCCGGGCTCTGGGAAGAGGTGCGAGGCACCGGGGCGAGGCAAGGTCACGTCCTTCCCCGATGGTGAGCGGGCCCTCCAGCGCCGCCGCTCAGAACCGGCCTCCCATCCGCCTTCACCGAGCGCTGCAGTCCCTGGGGGCTGCCGTGGGCATTCTCGACGCTGCCGCGAGGCCGGAACCGGCGAGGGAGGCAGCAGAAGGCCCGAAGCATGGGCACCACGGACACTACGAGTCCCGGCATGCCTTGCGGCCCCCCCGCGCCACAGCACCGCGCCGCAGCGGACTACAACTCCCGGCGTGCCTTGCGGCCTCGCGCCCCTCCGGCTCGTGCGGGGCCGCCGCGACGCATGCCGGGAGTTGTAGTCCCCTCGGCTCGCCGGCTGACAGCGCCCGCTCACCCCGCCGTCCTGATTGGCGCTCGCGGCCGCCCGTCAAAGCCGCGCAACCAATCGCAGTGCGCGCGTGCGGAGTCATTCAGAAAGCACCGAGCGGCGCTTAGAGGACGCGCAAGCGCCTCGGCCCCCGCGCCGGCTCCGTTCGCCCCCGCCTGCCCAGCCCCAGGCGTGCGGCCGGACCTCCCCCGCAAGCGGTAGCGAGGAACAGCTCGCAGGGCTCTCCCAGCGCCGCGCCCCAGCCCGCAGCCCCGCTCACCTGCGCGGCCGCAGCGAACCCGGCGCGGTGACACGCCCGCAGCATGGCCTCTGAGCCCGTGCGGCGGGGGCAGCCCTGGGAAGCGCCGTGCGTGGTCACTCCGTACGCCGCCCGCTCCGCCCCCAGCTCCGCGCGTCACGCGGGGCGCTCAGCAGCGCCGCCTGGCGGTTCACCCGGCGCTGTGCGGGGTTCGGCCCCGCCCCCGGCGCTGCGTGGCCTCGGCCCGGC
This sequence comes from Dromococcyx pavoninus, assembly GCA_033558185.1. Taxonomy (NCBI): domain Eukaryota; kingdom Metazoa; phylum Chordata; class Aves; order Cuculiformes; family Neomorphidae; genus Dromococcyx; species Dromococcyx pavoninus. The sequence continues at coordinate 99,164 of JAUMJL010001656.1, forward strand.
GGGCGCAGGGAAATGGCGGCGGCGGCGCGCGCGGCCTTGGCGGGTGGGCGCGCGCGGGTTGGGGCGGACATGGCGAGAGGTGGGAGGAGGGAGGTGGGTGGGTGACCACGAAACGGCGGCTGAAGGTCCCGCTCCGCTCCCCGCAGGGATCCTGAGCCGCTGCGCGGCGGGGCGCGCTCTCTCCGGCATCGCCGCCCGTCGCTTCGGGACCGCGAGGGCACCGCCGGTGGCGGCGGCGGCGGCGGCCCCGGCCCCGCTGTGGAGACAGCGGGTATCCGGGTCGGGCGGAGCCTCCCTCCTCAGCAGGTACGGGTGGCGCGGGGGAGATGTGCGGGGGCGACCCTCGGTGTGCGGGGAACCCCGGGGGGGGATTGAGGGCCCCTCGGTGTATGGGGGACCCCGGGGGGGGGGTTGAGGGACCCTCGGTGTCCGTGGGATCCCTAGGGGGCTCCGCGCTCCTGTTGCAGGGTCTCTGTCCCAGCCCGAAGCCCCCGTTCCGCGAGGCCGTTGTCGCCCCCTGACACCCGTGTTAAGCTCTAAGGTCAGATGGGCTCCCGGGAGTCTCCAGACAAGCCAGGGCCGCTGCTGATCTCGCCTGGTGCGGAAAAGTCCTTGATTACTCTTAGAAAAAGATGTTTCATTCCTGTTCCGTTTTCTCCCTGTTTGGTTTTCTTTTCAGTGTCACCTCTCTGCTCCCAAGCCTCCTCCAGCAGCCGGCGAGGACGGTCACTTACTGCAGTTTACGGAAAGGGAAGAGGAAAACCGTGAAGGCTGTCATCGATAGGTTTCTCCGGCTGCACAACGGCCTTTGGGTTAGGAGACAGGTAGGACGGGAATTCTTTTTGTAACAAAAGCACATTTACAGTCAGCTGTCTAACTGTTTTCCTTCCATGAGAGGGCAGCAGAAAAGTGCAGAGGTTAAAAAAAAACTCTGTAGAGAAACTCCCGTATTCCTGAAAGTGGGGAGTTTGTCCTGGTTTGCTGCTCACTGTCACTGTCTGTGTGTATTTACAGCAACTCACTTTTGGATACGGCCCGAGGGAATGGCAGGAAGATTTGCCAGGGGAGAGTTAGGTTGGGTGTTAGGAAAAGGTTCTTCCTCAAGTGGGTGGTGGAGCACTGGAACAGCTCCTCAGGGAAGCAGTCAGGGCACCAAGCCTGACAATATTCCAGCAGCATTTGGACAATGCCCTCAGCCCCACGGGGTGAGTGTTGGGAGTGTCCTGGGTAGGGACAGGAGTTGGACTCGATGAGCCTTGTGGGTCCTTCCAACTCAGGTCATGAAAAGCCTTCTGTGTGTTTCCTTCTCACAGTCTGGTTACAAGAAGAAGCTGTGGAAGAAGTCAGCTGCCCAGAAGAAGCGTTTGAGAGAGATGTTGTTGTGCACAAGAACGCAGTGTAAACTCCTTGATAAAATGACCACTTCTTTCTGGAAGAGAAGGAATTGGTACGTTGATGATCCCTACCAGAAGTATCACGATCGCACAAATCTTCGAGTGTAGGAATCTTGGTTTTGTTTTTGCATCTCCCTAGGAAAGGGGGTGGTGGGACACGGGGTATGATCTGAATTTTAGAACATTAATCTGTAATATCTGTCACTCTTCTAAATAAACATTTGAGTATTGTCTGGTCAGATTTATGGGTATCAATGTCCAAAATAAAAGAATATTCAAGATTACTTTGAGCTGCAATTTGTGTCTTACTCGGCAGAGGTCAGGCTGGTCAACCACATGTTGTGGTGTCAGTTGTTTTCTGTGATTGTGTATAACACATACGGATGAGTACAGTCCAAACATCACTAAAAGTGAATGATTCCACATATTTAATCTTAACATTTTTACAAGAAATGTAAAATGTTTAAGTAACCCCAGGATGTATTTTGCTGTGTCTGAACTCATTGGTAGCTCATTGAATGGCTCCTCCTGTTAGCCCCCAGATTTTATTCCAAGACTCCACCTGTGTTGGTTTTCAAGTAGTAAATCCATTCTGTAGGTCCTACACTACATCCTCAAGCAGTCAGTTCTGCTTTTTCTTTCTTTAAGCCTAATTACCCCTCACACTGTGTCTCTGCAGGCAGATATGGAACAAAGCCATTTATTGCAGGGTACTTCTAGGCTTGATGTGAGGAAGAAGTTCTTTACTGAAAGGGTGATTGGCCATTGGAATGCGCTGCCCAGGGAGGTGGTGGAGTCGCCGACCCTGGAGGTGTTTAAGGGGAGATTGGATGTGGCACTGAGTGCCATGGTTTAGATGATGGTTGGTGTTAGTGTTGGGTTATAGGTTGGACTTGATGATCTCAGAGGTCCTTTCCAACCTTGTCATACTGTGATACTGTGATACTGTGCAACGTAGAGTGCAGCATCTGCTTTCGCAAAGGGCTCCACCAGAGGTGATCTCTGCAAAGCTGATGGGCATGGAAATGAGCAGCAGTTTCACTAACAATGAACCCATGATGAAGCAGAGAGCCCCCGGCTGGCAGCTGCAGGGATGGTGATGGTTTGTTATGCAATGAACTCACGAGTTACTCAGAGTGTTCAGTAGTTGTATTTTTTTTTCCAGTTCATAATACAGAAAGAAGTTCTGAAGGACATGCAGCACTTAGTGAATACATCTATATACAGTCAGCCAGAACTGAGATAAAAATAATACAGCCACCAAAGGAACTATTCTGGCCTGCCAGATACATGGAACAGACTAAAGATGGGTTGGGGTTTTTTTCCTGTTTCTTTTTTTTTTAAAATAAAAGATTAAGACTTTATTCAGGGTGTACATCGAGCAGTGTAACAAAAACAGCAAAACAACAGCCTTTGGAATAGTGTTGCAATGGCCATCCCTGTGGCGCGTTACACGTACCATTCCATCACAAGTCTTTTCTACTGAGCACAGGAAAAGAAATCACATGAGGTGCACAATTATGACCCTTAAACAGTTGGGCTAAACGTGAATCCCAGCGTTGTGTCCTCTTCTATCTCAAATACGGTGCTGGATGCAAACAGGTACCCGAACAAACAGCAAGGAGACTGAGGAAGGAGCATTCGGCCACAGGTACGCGGGTGTCAGCACTACAGGAGAACACGGCAGAGGCAGCAGGTTCTTTACGTCAGGCTAAGGAGCAGCGAAGCTCTCCCAGCAGCTTTCTCCCTCTCCTTAGGGATTCTCCTTCCTTTCTGTGCTGGGTTGGCACTTACACAATTTAGATTAGCGTGAGATTCATTCCCAGGTGACGGTAGCACACATGAAGTCTGTCTTGTCTGTGTTATTGTCTGGGGGTTGGGACTGGGTGATCTTTAAGGTCCCTTCCAACCCAAACCGTTCCATGATTCTATGTGATGTGATCCCGATTCAGCGATTGGCGATGGCTGGAACTGCGCTGACTCTGCCCCTGCGATGGGGGAGGAGGCTCACAGGACTGTGCTGAGCTGCTCCAGCTTGTTCCTGGCACACCTGGGCTCAATCGATGGCAGATGGCTGAGGTAATTCATGGGCCCGTTTTCCACAGCCCATCTTCAGCTATGGATTCCTTCCACTCAGCCTCAATTCTACTTGCTAAAAAATACTGCCTGCTGCACTCGAGCCATGCCTGGTTCAAGGCTGCATTTCCTGGGGTGGCCTGTTTCTTTCAGTGTTACGCTCCCCAGGCCATCTCTGAGGTTGGGAGGTGCCCACCTGCCCTGCAGGACTGACAGTGGGGACCAGCTGCCTGAAAGGCCCCCAAATTGGGATTTTCTTAAGACAGATCTGTTGCTATTTCAAACCATCCACTGGAAAACTACTTGGTTTTGGGAGGAGTAATCTGTGAACTGTTAGCTGGCTTCCACCCTCAGAGGCTGAGCTGTGGATCAGAGAATTGATCTACAGAGCAGAGAACTGATCCTCATCAATACACTCTTACATCCATCCATCCATCCATCCATCCATCCATCCATCCATCCATCCATCCATCCAATCTTCTCTGGCTCAGGTCATGCTGTGGTTCTGGAAGCCCTGCAGTCGCTGGTTTGCCAGGAGGGGTCAGGCTCAGCGCAGGAAGGCGAATCGCTGAATCGGGCCGGTGCCTTGGCAAGAGGCTCAAGAGAAAAACTGCAAGACAAGACCTCATGTCTGTTTTATAAAGAGTGCATGGAAGGAGCCAACGAGCGAAATGACAGACCTGGGGCAACGGCTGAAAACAACCTGTGCGTGGAAGGTGAGGAATCAGACGCAAATGACCATTCTCTTCTGCATACAGAACACTACAGCACTAAGCACGTGCTCAGGCATTCACGTTTCTTGCCTGTCTATACACAAATATACAGCCCCGGTGAGAAATTAATACATTTTTGACAGAAATATGAAAAGGTTTATTTTTCTCCTTTATACAGTGAATGTTTTGAGAGATATAAGGCAACTTCCTGTTCACCTCAGCACTTTAGAAATGCTAAACAGTCAAGCTGACAGTAAACCAGCAGGTTAGACGCACATTTGATAATTTTAGTGAGAATGGATGCCAATGCAGCGTCTGAGAATAGGATTTGTCGTGTTACGTAGCTCTGTGTTGCTGGGGGTTTTGGCATAACTGAGTGCAAACTTGTCAGCTTCTTTTTTATCATATGGCAGCCGTTGCATAGCAGGGAAACACAGGGGTTTATTTTCTGCTAACACTGCAGGCAGTTCTGTTTCTTTTTAGTGTTTGCCAAAAGAAATCAAATAAACTCTAAAGCTGCTTAAAAATCACACACACGCTTAGCTCCTCAAGGCTTCTGCTGAGTATCTTGCAAGGATTGGCTCTTCTGTAGCTGCTATTTAGACAGGTTTGGTGGGTTGGTTTTTTTTTTCAATTTACTTTCTGAAGACTTTTTCCATTCTACCCATTGCAAAACATGATTACGGTGGCACATGTGAAAGAAACAAAATCCTCAGGTAATGAGGCCAAATATTGTGGCAGACACAGGAAATACCTGCTCACTTCTTCCACCTCCTAGCCAGGCCAGATAAACATTTGTGTGTGCGCATGATGGACTTCTCTCTCCCCCACGTATGTAGGAAGCTCTGGGAGGAAAACTCAGGGAGGGATCCATCAGATGGAGCCAGCTGGGATATCGATGCTACCCGGCAGAGGAAAGGTTTCAAAGGCCACTTTGGGTTCCTCTCTGAGCCTGATGTGCCCCAGCCAGCCGTTGGCATCCTGGGCTGCTGCACCTGAACTCATCAGCAGTCCCGTTGGTCACCGAGCCCTTAGGGAGGGCACGTTCTACGTAATGCTAAGTGTTCTTCTAGTCTACGTGACGGGTCCAAGGGCAAACACAAAGGGACACGTAGGTAACTGATGTGTGAATCTCACATGCTCAACACTTACAAGAGACACCAACTTGAAGCACAAATACGCAAACCCTACCACGTCTTCCTCTTCTTTTGTATTTCTCATTTATATATGGATAATATACCACCTGGTTCTTGCAGTTCTAACCAAACTCCACGCTACAGGTGAAACTCCAGGCTTCCAAAAGCAGCTCAGGCCCAGCGCCCTGCTCTGCTCGTGCAGTGAAACAGCAGCACCTCCCCAGGAGAGCTGACTGCTGACGCCGCAGGTGGCAGGGGGTAAAGGTGCGTTCTTCTCCCCTGAAGAGGGTCCCTAGAGCCATTCTGATGTCTGTCACTGCAGCCAGTGCGGCTCTGGCTTGCTCACGCTTCACAGCTGGCAGCAGGAATTTGCCATAAGCGATAGGACCCCGTCCTTGCAGCCACCATAATTTTCCACAAAATCCTCTCCTGGCTCAGGCTGATAAAAATTAAGACTCCCCCTTCACTACATTGTTGAAACCATTTCTTTTCTCTCGCACGACCATTTATTTTCTCTTGCACATCTCTTCCTCATCCTCTGTAAGTGGTTCTGACTGTATGTTTTTTAGCACAACGATTTTCTTGGAATACACGATTTACTTGCAGAAAGAGAAACAGATCTGCAGCTCAGCTTTCACTAACGTGTCCTGGACATTTTGTAGAGTCAAAGCACTTTGACATTTGTTACATCGTTCACAGTCTTGAGGAGGAAGGGAGGAAAGAGAAATCCATGGCTTCTGCAAATCCACTTCATTAATGATAAAGCCATAAATAAATACACTGTCAATGTATCACCGTGAGCAACTGATTATTTTGGCTCTCGCTGTGCATTCAGGGAGCTGAGCTTTGCACACAAATGAGAACTGTAACTGTACAGGGTCAGCGTGAGGGGTGCACACTCTGCAAACAAAGCAGGGCCTCTCACCCCGCAGTGTCTGCCAGACTGTCCCACCCACGTCACACACTGACCGAGGAGCGCGTGACAGGAGGATACGGGGAGAGGAGAGAGGAGGGCCATGTCTACAATGCTGTACAGCAAAGCACATCCATCCCACGGCTGTTTCCTATGTTATTAACGAGTAGCTCTTTAAGGCAGAAGAGAGACATTCTGTGGATCTTGGTGCTATTGGCTCATTGCACTCACATTGTTTCAGTGGCAGAGGACGAGGTACTTTTCTTCCTGAAGCGAGGTCTGAAGGTCCTAGGCGGTGCCTGCAGAAAAACAGGAGAAAACTTGAGTGGTACAATAGGAAATGTTTTTTTCTTTCCTTAAAACTCACCCATCTTCATGGCGCCTCTGTGGCAGTGATCCCGCTTCAGGCATGAAGTAATGGAGAAGCAGATCTTGGCCCTGAAGATCATAGACAGGCTGAGAGAGTTGGTGTTGTTCAGCCTGGACAAGAGAAGGCTCCAGGAAGACCTCAGAGCAGCCTCCCAGGACTAAAAAGGGGCTCCAGGAAAGCAGGAGAGTGGCTCTTGATCAGGGATTGCAGGGTTAGGACAAGGGGAACGGTTTTGAGCTGAAAGACGGGAGATTGAGATGAGATCTTAGGAGGAAATGTTTTGCTGTGAGGGTGGGGAGGCCCTTGCACAGGTTCCCCAGAGAAGCTGTGGCTGCCCCATCCCTGGAGGTGTTCAAGGCCAGGTTGGATGGGGCTTTGTGCCCTCTGATCCAGTGGGAGGTGTCCCTGCCCATGGCAGGGGTGGAACTGGATGGGCTTTGAGGTCCCTTCAAACGAAAACCATTCCATGAATTTATGATTCTGTGATCATTAAGGAATGACCAGCTGAGGACCAACCTCTTTAAGAAACCTGTTTTGATCCTTTACCCATGTTACACCAACACCTTCCCCTCTTGCGCTGGGTTAGAGGTGTGGCTGAAGACTGCTGATAAGGTATTGGTCAAAGCAGCCAGGACAAACTGGTGCCATTTAGAGCAGCTCTTGGATCACGAGGTAGCAGGAAGCCAGCCCTGGTGTCTCCCAGCCTACCCTGCACTGCCCAGCAGAGCCGTCACGAAGCCTGACATTCTCACAGGGCAGAGCTCTTCCGAAAGGTCAGCCCCTTGCTTGGGAGACAGCCCAGACACAACCCATTGAAATGATTTTAGGAGCTAACTATTGCAATTCTGCCTTGCACCCAGCTGACACAGAGGGCTTTAAAAAGGAGCCCTGAACATCCACGAGAAGCCAGACCAACTCCAGGAAACTGGCTTACCCCGTTCCCCAGACTGAGACAGAAGTTAGTTAGACTAAAAAAAACCCCTCTAATCTGTAGTGAGTCCTTCTCTCAGAAGAATGTGGCACAGCATTGAGTCTTGTGAGCTTCACAGAAAGAAATGGTTACTCATGGTGCAGAGGAGCACAAATTCTCAGTGTGGGGGCCTCTCATGGCATCACATAACGCTGCAAGGCCTGGGAAGCTCCTCTACTCCAGTTATACAAATACCCAAAGCCTTGCTTTCTTTAACGGCATCAACCCATTGACCTGTGAGACCATGACAGGACCTTACCACTCATAAGGGAGGCCTTTTCTATTCTATTGGACTTTTCCAACCCAAGACCATGCTGTGTTTCCACACTCTCATGATGCAGTGAGCTATAAATATTCATACAGATAAGGACCTGCAGAGCACCAAGGTTTTGACTCCTTCTAAATGTCCATCTTTTCTAGTAGACTCTGTCTCTTCTAGCTTGCTTATAATCCAAAACAGATTCCAGTACCTTACCCCATCTCCAGGCAGGCAGGGATCCCACCCAAGCCCAGGCTCAACAGCTGCTGGCTCAGAGTCTCTCCCTGTAAACCAGGAGCCCTGGGACACAGATGGACAACTGAAGCAGTAGCTCCTGCAGCTTAGGAGAAGGCTGCTCCCTGGGAAGCCAGACAGTTCTTAAAGCAAAGCAGCCATTAACTGCACTGGAAAGAGTCTTGAACCAGAAATGAAAAGCTCTACCTCCTCTGGGAGGCCACTCGACAGCTCTGACAGTAGCTACACCTTTCCACAATAAGAATAGAGCAGCTCGGCTTTTGGTGAGAGCCCCCAGGAGTAGGAAAACTCACCAGAAGGACATACAACTGCTCACCAAACCACACTGCTCCTGCTCCCTCACACTGGGCCACGGGGAGAGTGGAACAAACCCAGCTTGTGGTGGAGATCTCCCAGCTCAGCCCCAAGAGCTGCTGTTTGTCACTCTGTCTCCCCTGCCCAGATTTGGAAGGACTCTGCCTACAGCATCCTCCATGGAGGTTTTATTTCCTCCACTTGAAAATGTAGCTAAAATTGCTCTTGGCAGACCCTATGTGAGCTCTGCATCTCCTTCAGTTCTCTTGTTTCCACAAAGCAACTTAAAGCACACTTGTGAATACAGCACCTGAGTCAAAACTTACTGACATTGCAAAGGATAACTTTCTGCTGTTATCTTCACAGGCACCAATTCAGGCTTCTGTTAGGAAAGCCACTCTTGCAGAAAAGAGAGAGAACCCATAGCAAGACCCACCCTTGAAGGACCAGAAATCTATTGTTTGGACTCAGCGTTTTTAGACCAAAGACAGATGTTCATTCAGTTGAAGAGTCAAGGAATGTCACAGAAGGAGGAGCCTTGGACAATATGGAAGTACCTCAAGCGGTTGATTCTTCTTTCTGGGTCTTTTGTTCATAGGTGCACAGTCCAGTGAATTGTTCTCTTCATCATCTGAGAACACAGAGCCTTTTGTTTCACAGTTCATCTCGGGGGGGGTTTCATACTTATTGTCCATACCTATTTAACATGGCCATTTAGAGTCTAAATGTAAAGACAAAGGATGAGGAAATCAGTGATGGTTTGGTTCACACGCTGCCAAATGCCAACTCACTGCAAAGCCATGCATCTTCCAGGGATTAACAGACAGAAGGCTCACACATCACACTCTAGTAACAGCAGCTGTGGGGTTAGAAATCAAAAGGCTCTTGTTTATGAAGCTGTTATAAGCTCTGTTATAACATTATTTCACATGGAATTGAGAACACCTTCACAGCCTCTGATGTTCTGGAGGTTGACTCTAGAAAGAGACTTTTTTTTTGCTTGGCTCTAATAAAATAGCTGGTTTCTTGAATCACTGATTCCATCCATAGTTCCTGCATCTACTGTTTCCAGAAGCAGTGTCCTCTTGGAGACATCAAATGAGGGCTGATGCCCTCTGGAAAGTACAGAGAGAGCTGCCTGGGATGCAGAGATACAAAGCATAGCAGCACTAATTGATTCAAAGCTGAGAGAGCTCAAGGCACAAACCCGGTCTAAGACCCACTGAAGTTAACCAAATCTTCCACAGGCATGGAGCAGATCCTCAGCAGTGGGAGTGCTGCAAGATCACAGGGAAAAGTCTCTCTTTTGTCATCGTGGAGTAAATTTTAAGGAACATTAACTCCACCAATAGATTCGAATGCAGAATGGGGCCCCATGGCTTCAGACCACTAACACCCGCTCAGCGGTTCTTGTCCTTGTAACCCATGGCAAGATCTTTGTGGGACTGGTCACGTTGCACAGCACAATCCATTTGCTGCCTTCAATCCAGACAGGGAAGCAAGGATTTTTAATGGGCAGTCCAAGAGGCACAGAAGAGGACACCCAGCGTGACCCAGCTTTCTGCTTCTCCACAGTTTCTTACCAGCTGGGCCTGAGTGTTCTCCGTTGGGCTGAGTCAGGCTTTCTTCTTTCAGAAACGTGTCAGGAGTGGATGTGTTTGCTGCTTAGATGGCATCAACCACGATTATTGGCTCTTTACTCAGACTGTTGTATAAACACACACAGAAATAATGCTCTGTGCTCCTTGTCTCAGCCTGACCGTAAAACTCTGATGGACCAAAGTCCAAAACCCAAAGATCAAAACCAAAGAGGATTCTTAACTGTCCAATAGCTATTAATCAATTTAGATCCTTAAAGCATGGAAGAATTGAATTCTCAAACAGCTCTTTTTGTTGGGTACAGGAGAGAGAAAGGAGAAGTGATTTGGCTACAGCAACACCACAAGCCAGGAGCAGGTCACAGGGCTCTCTCAGGTGCCAAATTGAAGGCAGCAGCCAAGCGCTCTCAGCCCCTGCGTTCAGGCCACAGGACGCGGCTGCTGCTCGAGGGAGCGGGGCATGACCTGTTCTGGGCACCGACCCCACCCTCCTCTGGGCACCGACCCCACCCTGCTCTGGGCACTGACCCTGCCCTCCTCTGGGCACCGACCCCAAGAGAGTGATTCCTCTGCAGAAGAAAATGTAAAGCAGGGGATTAACCAGAATAATAAGCATATGTGTGAGGAATTAGTGAGAAAGGAGATGGGGTTTAAAGGGAATGGATGGATTCTGGGACACCAAGTTTTGTTTCTGGAGAAGGTGAGGACTGAGGAGCAAAACATGTTGTCAGGGCTGGCACAGGCTTCTTGAGGACAGCGTGTGGCCTCAGGTGACCTCCTGTGTTTCTCAGAGCGGTGGGGCCTGAGGCCACTATCAGATATCCCTGAAGTGGCAGAGCCAGCAGCACCAGCTGCCCCAGGGAAGCACCCACCAGCCCCAGGGACCGCGGCGCAGCCAGGAGCAGATGCCTTAGAGCACAGACCATGCACCACACGTCTGCCCTGGCACTCTTGTCCCTGGGAGGCTCTCACTGCCCATCTCAGAGCAGGCTGTGCCTCAGGTGTCTCCACCACTTGCATTTATGGCCCCACATCTTTGTGTGGACAGGCAGAATCACTGTAGAAATGAGAAATGGGCTGGCGTGCCAGGGCTAAAGCTGCTGCTGCCTCTTGAAAACATCTTTTCAGTATCCAGACCAGATCACATTCCTCTCTCCACTAAGGCAAGACAGAATCCAACTATAAAAAGGGCAAGGAAAGGGTTCCCTTCATTCCAGTTCCTGTTGTCCAAGCCTAATTCCTTCAAAGGCAATCGATACAACCAACGCTGTGTGGGAGCCCTGAAGCTGGGAATATTCCAAATTAAAGTAGGTAGGGTTGGAATCTAAACTACAATATTAAATGCACCACAGGGAATGATTCGGCATGGACAAGGGAATGTAGGGCCAGATCATTATCATCTTTAATCTCTGAGATTCCATCTGGGCTGAAAAAATCTCACTTGCAAAACTCTTCCTACAGCAGCAAATGGGATTCAATAGCAGGCTGGTTTTACAGCAATTGCTTTGATTTAGGCTCTGATTTGCACTGCTGTTTAAATCCAGATTTAAAATCCATTTCTACGGATTTTCATGAGTAAAACAGAGGTCAGGGCCAGGCTCACCCCAGCTGCAGAGGAGCAAAGGACTTTGATCTAGATCCTCTGAAAAAATTGGACACTTAAATACTGTTACAGTGGGAATCAGGCACTCCAATACCTTTGAGAAAAACTGGACCCCTCTGGAAGGAGGAAGATTTAGATTAGACATTAGGAAGAAATTCCTCACAATGAGGGGGGGGACCCTGGCACAGGTTTCCCAGGGAAGCTGTGGCTGCCCCATCCCTGGAGGTGCTCAAGGCCAGGTTGGATGGGGCTTTGAGCCCCCTGATCCAGTGGGAGGTGTCCCTGCCCATGGCAGGGGATGGAACTGAATGGACTTTGAGGTCCCTTCCAACTCAAACCATTCCATGGTTCTATGATTCTATAATACTTCTTTCTCCTTTCACTGTACATCTTTGGGAGCAGTGGGAAAACTCTGATCACAGCCTACCTGAACCAGGAGCAAGGTAGTTATTATGGTAATGGAAGATAAAGTCACTCCAGAGCTAAGCCCTTCTAGGGGATAATTCACATAAGGAACTTTGCACACCACTTAATAGGAGCAAGAGAGCAGGTATTTATTATAGGATAGTGATCAGCTTCTTTGCCCTGCAACAAAGACAAATTTGCCGTCATTTCTAAAAGACATTGATTCATGTCATGTCCTTCCCCAACAGTTTTCATTGCCAAACCAAGAAGCCAACTCCACCAGCACACACTGCCCAGGAGCCAAAAAGCATCCTTTCCAAAGCTGAAGTCCAGTGCAACCAAAGCAAATGAGTCTAATCACATCAACAAAGTCAACCGTTAATGAAAACACATCCCACAAATGGGTAAGTTGTTAAGTGCAAGTCTGTTCCAAACACCTCAGAAGAAAACTCATGCAATCTGTGACACTTACATCAGAGTCCCATAATATTTACATAGAGAAAAGGAAAGAATAAACTGTTAGGGGAAAACATTTGGGTGTAGAGGGGGAAGGAACATTCTTTCAGAGCACAGAAATCTTCATCTTTGCTTTCGTAAAATCTGTGGTTCAACTGGAGTTTATTAAGCAACAATTAATGTTTTAACTTTCTATTGCTACAATGCAAACATACTTAAAAGACCTATTGATTTTCCATGAAAATTTTTCCTTCCCTGGAATAACCCAAAAAAGTATAAGAGCATTTTTACACAACCCAAACTCCCAGAGAATACAGAGAAACTCCCAAATTGCCATTCAGAGTTGCCACTGTTGCAAAGTGATGGAAATCATCCCTGTAAAAATTTGGTTAAACATTTAGTAAAGTGAGGATTTAAGGAGCAAAATGCCCAAAGCAATGGAAAGTTGTTGTTTGTTCTTTAAGTTCAAAGAGAGAGGTTAAAACAAAATCCTCAGTGCAAGTGCTGGAAGCAAAACTGGCTAAGAACAAAAATGAAACCACCCACACCATTTAATTAAATTAGTGTAGAGATAAATGAACAGCCCCCTTGATGCAAAGTGAATTTGTTTTTTAAGCGCACTTTCCAGTGTAATAATCCCAAGCGCAGGGTGGCACAGCACAGAGAAAGGGCTGGACAGACCTAATACACTAATGAGGTGATTTATTTAAAAGACAATTAAGTGATTGTCCCATTAAGGTCCTCACTGAGCTGTGGTGCTGCTTGAGCATCACCTTCTCTTCAGGGTGACAATCACATGTAGGAAGAGATCCAGCACTGTTCTATTTGGCACTCCAAAGACTGGCTCTGTGCTGCAGCACCCTCTGGATGGCTGGCAGAGCACGCTGTCGGCTCCTGCCCTGGTGCAGGCTCAAGGTGCACTTTGCTGTCTCGGTCACTGCTACAGAGCACAGCCCTGTTGTACACCCTAAGAAACCAGTCCCGTTCATCACTAACGTTCTTGCAGGTTTCTTGCCTAAGGCTTCAGATCAGCTTTTTAGTATTCAACACCCCCTCAAATACACACAGCCACGACAGTTCACCTGAAATACAGCCGACTCTTCAATATTTACTGGATATATTTATTTTCTGCAAGGATTAAAACTGTTCCTCCCTCTCAACGGTGCCACAAGTTGTTGCAACAGCACTACAAGATGTTAGTTGAGAGAATACCACTGAACACAAGATTTGTTACATCTTAAATGCCAGTTCCAAGCAAGCTTGTTTAATATTGACCAATGTTTAAGCATTTACCAGGCACTGCCAAAAGACAAACAGATACCCCTGGAGATTTTCACTCTGTCATTCCTGAAGGGGAAAAAGAGCTCTTACGTAGTTGTGCTGTTGTTCTCTAATGCTGCAGCCTGACTTTCCACTGGGTGGGAACATAGAAGTGATAACAAAGAAACCTGTGTAAAGACCTGGAAGGAGTTTCAGCAGCAAAGGCCTGAACAAGGGGGGAGGGTCTTGAGCAGCCTGGGCTGGTGGGAGGTGTCCCTGCCCATGGCAGGGGGTTCGAATTGGATGAACTTTAAGGTTCCTTCCAACCCAAGCCATTCTCTGATTCTATGATAATGAATAATGCATGACTCCATGTAACTTTGTATAAATGAATGCAACAAACCCCTCAGTGTGCTGTGATTTGAGGAAAACCTCCAAGCACCCAGGATCTGCACTGAATAGAACATCTCTCTCAGTGATGTAGTTACTGGTTTATTGCACCCTGGATAATGGATCCACATTTTGGACAACAAGGACCTCATCTAGGGAGCAGGATGGGCAGACTCCCACCAGCCTGTGTTCTCCTAAGGGCTGGGGGGTGGGGTTAGGAGGCAGCCAGAGAGAAACAATTGAGTTTCACACACAAGAGCATTTGCTCCTGCCTGAAAGGCTGCATCATGGCTCTAAACCTGCCTTAAGAATAATTAAGGTAATAATTGAGGTAAGGTTGACTATCTGCCTATTTAGATTATAAACTCTTTGTGGATGAGTACTGTTAACGACTGTACTGTGAAACGAGCTACACAAAAGTGTGCACCAAGGAAAGATAAGTGCCAACAGTTCGGGACAACTTAGTCCAAACAAAGTTAGCTCCCCCCCCCCCCCCCCCCCTTTCTCCTCCTGTGCTGAGAAAATGTGCTCCCATTATGTAGTCAGCTCTCCAAGGCACCAAAGCTGCACTTACAAAGGAGCATTTTAAAGGGCAGGCCGTTGTCTGAGAGTGCATTAATGCATCTATTGCCTTGGAGACATAGAAAGGGCAGCCGGAGCAGACAGAATGAACCCTCTATGAGGTAGAGCCTCAGCATATCCCTGTTGACACGGTCCAACAGACTGGATTATGTCAGGGAGGAAAAAAATAGTAAACCAAGCCAACCCGAAAGACAGGGAACACAATTTAAACCGGATCAACATGACTTTGGGCTGAATTTGTAACCATATTGGACTGATTGCTGCTTTAGCATCAATAAATGATTTCCCTAAGATTAACACATGACTGTTAAACACTTAAGGATTCAGTGATCCTTTTTATAAATAACACTTCGAAGTCAAGTCCATAAAATCAGTTTAGGCTAAAATTAGAAGGGTGCTAACAAAACGCACTGTGAATGCAAGTGTTTCATTGTTGCTTAAACAGATTTCACCTGAAATGGGCCTCATTCTCCTGTGCGGTGGCACATGCACCCTGAATGTGCTATAGTGAAAAAAACAGAGAAGGACAGCAGAGAGGGTGACAAACCAAGTCTGAGGGTTGGTTTGGCACCTGCGAAGTGTGCAAGGAGTCCGTGTCTGGCTGAGGTCATCACCCTCCAAGCACTAACGCTGCACAGGGCAGCACGATACACTCTGGAGGGCAAAGAGGCCCTGCAGAGGGATGCAGACAAATTGGACCCCACCTCGAGCTCTGGGGGCAGTTGGGGCACCACAGGGTAAAAAGGACACCAAACTACTGGAGAGTGTCCAGAGGAGGCCACAAGGCTGGGGAAGGGTCTGGAGGGGAAATCTGTGAGGAGAGGTTGAAGTCCCTGGGTCTGTTCAGCTGGAGAAGAGGAGCCTGAGAGGGGATCTCAGAGCTGTTTGTGCCTTCTCCCAAGGGAAGGAAGAGGAGCAGGCACTGAGCTCTTCTCTCTGGTGACCAAAGACAAGACCTGAGGGAATGGCAGGAAGATGTGCCAGAGGAGGTTTCAGTTAGATAACAGAAAGAGGTTCTTCACCCAGAAGGGGTGGAGCACTGGAACAGCTCCCCGGGGAAGCAATCACAGCCTGAAAATATTCCAGAATCATTTGGACAATGCCCTCAGTCACATGGGGTGAGAGTTGGGAGTGTCCTGTGTAGGGATGATCCTTGTGGGTCCCTTCCAACTCAGGTCGTTCTCTGATAACATCAGGTGCGAGGCAGTGGGAGGGCACACCCTGGGGTGCTCCAAGTGTCACAGCCAGCAGCAATGGCTGCAGCCTGGTGGCAGCACTGTAATCCTTCAGCCCCTCTGCTGCCGTCCCCAGGCTGACTGCAGTGTGCAAAACAAATAAAAAGCACATCAGATGAGAAGAAGAGGAGTTACAAAGGTCCTTTGCTTCCACCAACAAGAGAAGCTGCCTGTCTGGATTTCTTCTTTCTCCCTAGACAAGCTGCTTGGCATCTCCATCCTCTGGCATCTCAAATCAGGGGCCTCCCTCCCCTTTCATCTGCCACTGGGACAAAATGCAGAAGTGCCACAGCTTGGCTCTTGGCAACCAAGCTGATCGGTGAGCATGGAAAGGACCACCGGCAGCCAAACCGCTCCCTGCCTCCTGGCTATGTAAACACCAGCAACACTGGGGACAGGGGGGCATTTTTAAAGGATGGCTCTAGAACAGATTGAAGCAGGGAGAGTCTGTTCAACCCTGTTTCATTGTCCCGGGATCTGCTACCGGGCTTTGTTATTTCCCCTGCTCATCCCAAACACAAGTATCTGTTCCATCAATAAACATACACCAGTCCTTACGGAACAGATTAAAACTGGTGTTTTTCCTATGGTTTTACACCAGTGCTGGGGGAAAAGGGCAGGAGTTACAACAGTGCAGCAAGAATAGTAGCACATCCTTTACAACAGAAAGGACAGAGAAACACTTCCCAGCCTCAGGTAACACAGGTCAGTGAGGCAAGAGGCACCGCAGTGCTCGCCATCAGCACACACACAGCTCACAAACTCACTTGCAGCCTGGTTTGTTCCCCTGCTGTTAGGAAATCCAGTGAGTACAAGCGGCACGAGCAAGCCAGGAAGCAGCCATGCCCAAAAGGGATGCATGGATATCGGGGCGCAGGAAATCCAGCACTCACCTCTGAGGAGTCGGCACAACGAGCAACACGTGCACACTGAAAGAGGAGCTGAGCGTTAGGAACTCGTGAGGCTGGGCTACTGCCTCTCACAAAACACCCGGCATCGTCTGAGGTGGACTTCGTGGCCCACGTGCGCATTAGGAGACAATTGACTCTGTTGACGGAGTGCAGACCCAGGGATGTGCCTCCCCCCAGGCTGTGTGCTAATGGGTGTTAAGGCTGGCATCACATACAGCTCCTTGGCTCCCTTCTCAGGCCAGTGAACAGCAAAAACTCCTGACCAGAGGGGGCTGGGAGAGTGGACAAGCAATGGGTGCAATGGTGCAAAAGGCTGTACGACAATAAACACGGGGTGCAATACTGGCACTTGTATTGCTACGTGTCTGGATTCTGTTCAGTAGATCAAAGCTTCTATAGGCATTGGTGCAGCTGTTCCCACAGCTTCTGAAGCAGAACTATCCGCAGATCCCTGATATTCCTGAATCAGGGAGAACTGATTTAGGAGAACTCCTTCAGGAATCATATTTTAGTGGAATTACCATAAGGATGAAAGCGACCAAGGGAACTGCATTGCACCCCTCAGTGCAAATACAGGTGATTCACAGCTGTTCAAAGACGTGTGACCCACACAGCTTCATCCTGTGGATAGTCTGTGTTCCAGGAAACAGCCTACAAATAATTTCCAGGTTGAGCATTCCAATCTAATCCTCACAGTGGCACCAATGACTCCAGATAAAAGAAGCTTCTGGAGGAAAAAAAAAAGGGTTGAGCCATGTGTGATTTCTTTGATCACAATTATCCAGCACTGCAGACACTGAAACTTATTCCATACTCTCACAGTCATTTTAAATCAGCATAAACCAGCGCTACTGCTGAAAGCAGATGTCCTGTTGCCCTTTGCACTCTGGCCTTCACCTTCCTTGTCCCATTGCTGATGTCTGTGCTGCTGGCTTGAGGATCCAATCCAGATTAAGAGAAACCTGGAAGCAAGAAACAGCATTTAACCTGAACCAGCTCCCTGACTCGGGTCAGCACATCTAAATAAGATTTAAATGTGCCCAAGGACAAGCACAGGATGGGGGCAGAAGCAAGGGTCACACCATTTCAACAAGAGCGCTGGCTCATACTGGCTGGCTGCTGCTGTGAAACTATGGCCTTTGTGTAAAAGAGAGGAGTCTCAACCAACCCCAAGAGACCTGCTGTGGGCTTGGACTCCAATCCTACCCAGAAGAAGGCTCATACAACAGGTACATACACAGAGGTTACTATCACACATCTCTCTTAAGTATTTCTGGCTACTGGGGACTGAGCTATCCAGACATATCCTGAATGCTGATGCTCCCCCACCTTTGTTCTGTCCTGCAAAGCTTTCAGAGTGTAAAAGCAAAACCAAGAAACAGCCCCGAGTCTCTCCTGCACAGAGGAGTGGAGAGTTTCAGAAAGCATGCTGTACCTTTCTGTTTTGAAATCATCCCAGTTGAGAATGATCTCTGCCTGGGGTAAGTTTAAGCAGAAAGGGTACTTGGTCTGGGCAATACAGAAGCTGGCTCTGTACTACATGATCCTCAGGTCGGGCAGCTCTGGGCGCTGACCATCCCTTGATACAGCACAAATCTCCTGCCACTGAGCTACGTCCCAGTCACTCACCCACTCATCCAGAGCCCAGCCCACACTGGAGGTCCCTGCTGACATCAGCAACTGGGAGAAATGTTTGCACAGCTACAGGACCGAGCTGTGTGACACACAGAGCAGCACCCCGCTCCTCAGGTCACATCTGTCACTCACAGGCCATCACATGGGAATGAGTTTTATCCACAGGATGCTTTTATTGCAATCCTGTAAGGTTAAGAAGTGCCAAAGCCCCCACTGTTAATGAAGACACATCTGGGTATGTGTTGTTACTGGGCATTTGTCAGAACAACAGGACTGCCTTGAAAAAGATTTAGGAATGCTGTTCTGGAGCTTCCAGTTTTCTGTTACGATAAGTAGCCACATGGCATTTACAGTTCCCAAAGGAAAGGGGCAGTTCTGCCTGTGGAAGAAGCACAGGTTGGAACAGGCATCAAAGCTCAAATATCACAGGCCATCGTCAGGGTGCCAAGACACTAAATCAAGAAATGCTGAACTAAGAGCAAAGTGGAAGATCAGATAAAGGGGACAGGTGGTGGGGCTGAGACGTGCCAGGAGGGCAATCGTCGTGTTTCCTCATGTCAAACCAAGGTGTGCACAGCAGCAGCAGCAATGCCTCATGTAATGTGTTGTGTGCAGGTCAGCAGCCACACACACATCATGGCAAAACAAGCCCTTGCCTTCGTGTCACCCGTGTGTGGCTTTTGGCAGGGTGTGAAGAGGAGGAGGAGGGTCCTTCTGTTGGTGTGAATTCACCTGGACCTGCTGCACGCTGAGCGGTCCTGCCTGTGCTGATGGCCATCCGTGTGAGTGGGCTGCTCAGCATACAGCAGGCACCACTGAAAGGCAGCAAAGACAGCAAAAGGTAGAGGAAAAGAAGGAGTAATTCCCCTTATCCCAAAGACAACTCTTGTATATTCTATTTCTTGGCCTTGTAAGACACTCTGCAGCAGTCAAAAATAAACCTTTGCTGTGTGTGCACGTGATCACTGCGAACAGAATGCCAAGCTCTTCACACAGTGTTGCCAGGAGGGGATTCAGAGAGTCACAAACCCATCTAACCAGCACATTAGGAAAAGAACAACCACAGAAATGAGACAAGTTGAGTGCTTATTTAACATAGTCCGAGTACAGCGTGGTCCTGCAGCCAGCTTTTGGGCAGAGCCAGAGCTCACAGGTGTCAGAAGCTTTCCGAGGGTTTCGGTGGCCTTGGAAGCTTGCCCGAGAGATGTGAAACCAGAACCTGAACCCCTCCTGGTGCTCACAGGGAGAATGTGGGGTTTCATCCCAACAAACCCGAGTTTCAGCAGTCTCACCAGCACAGAGAAGACAGCAGACCTCTGTCCATGCCTCATCTTTCCAAAACGCATTCTTTCAGATATTGCATCTGCTTTTAAATACAGGCAACAGGATTGGAATAGACCAAAACTGAGCTCCACATCGGACCTTCTCATGTTTTCATTGCACAGGGAATAGGACCCACCTAAATTCCTGCATCCTTGACCTAAAGGGCCATCTCTTGTCTCTGCCTCACATTGCAAGCAAGAGTGTGCTTCCATGCACCATTTGTTCAGTAGCAAAGTTGGTTTGAGTAGTTTCCAGTTTCTGGTCATTTGATCTCATGACATACCTCCCCAAAGGTCTCCCAAAACAACTTTGGAGGATCCCAGTAAGATGGATCAGCAAACTGGTCTGAGTTACAGATAACTTCTCAAAAATAGTAAAAGAAAGGATTTTTAATCTGGACCAACTCTAATTTACTGGAGATCCCACAAGTCTCCTTAAGCCAAGTTAACCAACGAAAAAAAATATGAGCATGTGGATATAAAAGTGAACACTCAAGAAGTTAAGAACAACAGTGCCAGATCCAATGAAAGGTCTGGTCAGATCTGTCAGGACCTGGGCATGGGAAGGACAAGTTGTTCAGTTTTACAGACACAACAAGGAACACAGGTACACTCCATGTCACACCAGTACTCTGCAGTAAAGCAGGGTGTGAATTTGTGTGTCCTAACTCACAGTCCTGCCTCCTAACAACCACGCTGCCTCTTCTGCAGACACAAGACCAGTTCCTTCAAGTGTTCCCTAAAAGTCTCCATAAAGCTGGATTTCTACTGTGACTAAGGGTACAATATTTGCAGCCCCAGTCAGGCTCTCCATTAACGTTCTTGAAGTCGTTTTGTGTATCCCAGCTACTGCTGCCAGGCTTACTAACAGCTGGTTAGAAAGCTTAGAAAGACCTTTTTCAAGAAAGGTGACGCCTCTGGCTGAGTCGTCCTCATGTCAAACAGTCTGGGGTATTTTTGCTGACTCCCTCTGATGTCAGACTGACTGAGTTCCATTATGGCTAAAGCAGGAATATAAAGAGAAGTCTCCTGTTTCTGTGAGACAGTGGGGACTGCTGACATGGACATTTGTGTTATCTGAGGGCTTTGGGACAGGAAAAAGAGCCGTGTGTCAGCTGTTCTGTAGTGACTGCTCCTGCACACACTCCTCTAGGTATGTATCACATTTACATAAAGCACACCAACGGGCAGCAGTAAATTCTGTCTGACCCTTGCTTATGGGCAACATCCAAACTAAACAGATATGGAAGGTGGAGGAATGGACCCACCTCTGGCCTTGGTGTGCCTAGAGCAATGTCAGCTCACTCTGAATATGGCCCTCGAGATGTGATACAGTCTGGCTGAGAGATCACACCCTCACACACATGCAAGATAGTTATGACTCTCATCAATTTGCTCCTGTAGATGCTCTGACTACACACATAACTGTGCCCACACAGACCAGCACACAGACTGGAGAGACCAGGACCACACATTTCACTTAATCTGATTAAAAGTGGGAGCAAAACTGTGGCCATAGTCTTTGACGTGGCATGATGTCACCACCTGTGAGTGAAACCACCTGCTGCAGGTGCCTCTCTGTACTGTCTGTGGGACATTAGGGACCTCGATGAAAGCACTAACTGAGATGGGACCTTTCTCAAACATCAGAATAAAACCTCTGTGCAGCAACAGCAGCTATTTCAGTTTACCTTTAGAGGATTCATTCAATAGCTGACATTAATAAAATAAGCAGAGAAGCCTGTGAGCTGTAATTCTCAGAATTTGTAAAGAGCTTGAAGGATACTCTTTAGGAAGGATGAGACACTTCTAATACATTCCAAAACTAAAGCAAAGGGGTAACAATTTACACAGGCTTTAAGCACAGTGAATGTTTGCACAGACCTTGCAATGACCTCAACATCTGCAAGCTGAAAGTGCTGAATGCCAACCTTGCCAGCACGTGTTTCAGAGTCACCAAGTGCCACAAGCCTGCAGTTTTCTGTGGCTTCTCATCACAGCAGCTGAATCGCATGATCTTTGGTGGGTTTGGGGAATCCAAACTCTCCACATCTCAGTTTCTGAGATACAATTCGCAAAGCTCTCTCCAATTAAATGTTTTGGATCTGGGCTCACAAAGATTTCTTTAACCAAGCTTGATATAATTTTTTGTAACTGAATCCACCACGATGTTTATTCCCTTTGTTCTTTCAGAATTTGAAAACAAACCCTTGCCCTTCAGAGAGATTTCATTTCCCTAACAGTGCTTATGCAGACATCCTTGATACCATAAACAGCTGTCAGTCTTGGTCTCTGCTTCTACAAGTGCTTTATATGGGTTTTATTTCTCGGTAGGCTTCAACAGTGATAAAGTCCTGGAACTAGAACTGTCAAGAGCTGTAACAGCTACAGTAGTGTTTAGAAGATGCACAAGTGGACCTAATTCAAACCAGATACCCATTAGAACTCTCAGTTACATTTAGATGACATAAGAGAGAGAGGCTGTATCACCAGAGGGGTGCTTTGATGATAATAATGACCCTTGCCCACTATTGCATTCTTATCCCCCTTTTTGCACTCCCATTAGCCACTCTCTCATAGAACCCCCCCCCAAGCCTGCAGCCCCCAGCCCAGAGCCTGATGTTCCAGCTCGAGTTGCAAAGAGGGGTGCTGGCTGTCTTGCATGCTCAAGTCCTGTCCTTAGAACCAGCCAGGAATAGCAACCATGTTTGCTCTCTTAAGTGCCAAGAGACTCAAGAGCATGTCTATGTCCTGGGAATTCTGGAATGTGCTGTCTCCAGTGTCTGTTTCTATATATTCCTGCCAGCTACATGACCTCATCCTGCTGTGTGATATCCCAGACAACACAGCACTGAAAATAACACTGGCACTTACCTGAGCTGCCAGGGCCTTCCGATGCACTTCTGGATGTTTTTGGCTGGCTCTGTTTGCTACTTGTTCGTACGGTGACCGAGGGAGGAACGGTGCTGCTGCTGTCTCCACGAATCGTAGAGAGGTCCTGCATGCTAAAGCTCCTTAGTCTCTCAGACAGGGCCCCCTGCCCCTGGTTAAAGAAGCAAGCAAATAACACACACAGAAGTTATTCCATACTGCAAGTTCATAGAATCACAGAACGGTTTGGGTCGGAAGGGACCTTAAAGACCATCGAGTTCCACTCCCTGCCACGGGCAGGGACATCACTCCCTGAATCAGGGGGCTCAAAGCCATCCAACCTAGCCTTGAACACCTCCAGGGATGGAACATCCACAACTTCTCTGGGCAACCTGTGCCATTGTCTCACCACACTCACAGTAAAGAATTTCTTCCTAATGTCCAATCTAAATGTTCCTCCTTCCAGTTTAAAGCCTTTCCTCCTTGCCCTATCACTACAGGCCCTTGTAAAAAGCCCCCCCTCAGCTTTCCTGGAGCCCCTTCAGGTACCAGAAGGCCGCTATGAGATCACCCTGGAGCTTTCTCTTCTCCAGGCTAACCAACCCAAACTCTCTCTGTCCTCATAGCAGAGGTGCTTCAGCCCTTGGATCATCTCAGTGGCCTCCTCTGGACCCGCTCCAACAGTTCCATATCCTTCTTATGTTGAGGACTCCAGAACTGGACACAGGACTCCAGGTGGGGTCTCACCAGAGCGGAGCAGAGGGGCAGAATCCCCTCCCTCCCTGCTGCCCACACTGCTTTGGATGCAGCCCAGGACACCATTGGCTTTCTGGGTTGTGAGTGCACATTGCTGGCTCATATCCAGCTTCTCATCCCCCAGCACCCCAAGTCCCTCTCCATGGGGCTGTTCTCAATCACGTTGTCCCCCAGCCTCTACTGAAAGCATGGCTTGCCCTGACCCAGGTGTAGGACCTTGCACTTGGCCTTGTTGAACATCAATGGTTCAACATTTTGAGCCTTTCTCCTGCCCAGCTCAATGAAATCCATCAGGACAACAGGAAGAGTAAAAATTGCCTGGTCCAGTAACCTAGAAAGGACAAAAATGAATTGGTAAAAGTATAATTTTCCTGTCTTTGCTCTTCCTTTTCGAGAGGTTCTATGTACAAAGTCATTCAAGCTTTTGACAGTGAGCACCTCTGATTCATCAGTGCAGTCATTTGAGTTCAGAGCAGCCTCGGCCACATCTAAAGGACCAGGATGTTATTTTATCTCTCTAATAGGTACTTTTCTTCGCTAGGATCTGAGTCAAATAAGTGCTTGACTTTAGAAACACAATCAATTAGCCTGCATCAAAACAATTCCCTTTTAAAGTTAATCACCTGTGATGATATTCACCCAACTGGTCTCAGTCATACACAGACTTTACAGAACACAGAAAATTTGCAATTTTAAAGAAATAAAAAGTAATTGTTAAATGCAAATAAATACTCCAAGGCTTTCACATGCAGCTTAAGGAAGAAATAACCTAACACAATATTTTTCTTTCTTTTCAGACTACCTTCCAGTCAAGCAACAAACATATCCCTTGGAGAAAGGAATGTAGCTGTTCTATGTAAAGGATGGGGTGGTTAAAAGACATCAAAACTACGTCACATCAGAGAGTTGACTATAAGTATATGAGAACCTCTTTCTGGATTCTGCCTGTTCTCAGCCCAAGAGGCACCTGAAGTCATTCCTCTTAGGCCAGTCTCAGATCCACTCACTGTGCAGTCTGGGGCTGCAGCTGTCGCTGGGCCGTGATGCTGAGACCTCCCTGGTGGCTGTGAGCTGGGGGTGAGCTCAGCTGCCCAGAACTCCATGCAGCACAGTTCTAGGTGGGTGCTGGAGCTTGCACTGAATTCCTGACTGCCACCCTATTCTCAGCAACGGGTTTGAAGCTAACAGAAGACATCCTATCCAGCAGTGTGACCACAACAGATAGAGAGCAGTCAGATCGCTAAATATGTTGCTGTTGCAGCAAGACTGGACTAGCAAAGCCAGAGGGCTGGGCCCTGATGAGCTGCTGTAACCTGAGTGCTGTATTCTTCCCCCAGCACCAGCTCAAGTGTCAGCAGTACTCAAGCTTTTAACATCCTCCCATCTGCCCTGCTTGGCCAGCAAACCCGAACACCACTTCACTCCAGTGAGCGCTTTATGTACATGGACATGAGTCGGACTAGAGATGAGATTCGTGTGTCACACCAACCTGGCAGGGAAGATGACACTAACACACCCTTTTGCACTGAAAATGAAGAGGATCTGTCAATATTCTTGCTCTGCAACTTGTGATATAGCAGCATATAATGACCAAAGGCCCCAGTGACAGCTCCAAGCCAACAAGGGGCTGGTCTGTGCCGGCCACGTTACGTTAGCTCATAACAGGTACAACCCATTGTCAGGCAGCTTTGCTGAACAGCTTTGACTTTATGCAGGGGGAAAACATTGTCTTTTCTTGATCTTTGCTTTAATTCCACCTGGGTTTATAAGAGTAAAGATGAAGTCTGCTCATATCGCAAGTAGCAAAATACCACTGTTCCTATCATTCCATGAAACAGGTCATCCCAATCTCAGAAACTGCAGGAACAGCGAAGGCTCAGGCTGAGTGAGGGCAGTGATCGCATATGAACACCTGGTGACCTCCCTTCCATTTATTTTCTTTCAAATTTTTACCCCTTGGTCTTTGTAGGGATAGGCTTCATTTAATTGCTCCCAGAGTGTAACATCACACAATTCTTTCCCAGTTGCCACGTTTCTACCTGACCTTAAGTAGAAACATGACAGAAATTATGATTACAACAGCATCAGGGCGGTTTAAGAGTAAAATGGAAAATGTTGTTACCTATTTTAATCTCCCTGTCAGATAAGCAGTTGCTGTATATGAAATCAAACACATTTGGAAAGCCAGCACTGTAAGGGTTTGCACTGCTGTAGTTGTATGTTTTAGCAATAAACAGATAAACACTTTATCCAGGTGTAATGTTTACTATTCCCCAATAAGACTTACCATTTATTAACAAAAATAAAATACAAGTTAAGAGCTGTGTTTCACAACGGAATAGATTCAGCACAGCTCACATCTTGGGCTGCATTTGGTTAAAACAATAATGTGGAAGAAGAGCAGCTGTTTTGGGGATTTCTGTTTACTGTCTCACTCCTCATACAGATGCTTTTCCAACCGCTATAGACGCGGGAGATGTCTGAAGAACTTCAGCTCCCCATGCATCTGCACAGGGAGAGGATCCAGGTCCTGAAGCCACGTCTGCACTGCAGGACGGAGGCATCTGCACAGCCTCTCCACACAGATCTGGGATGGTTTTATCCTAGAGAGTGTGACAGCAGCAATACCGCAGCAGCAGCTGTGTAACAACATCACTGTGACAACAGCAAAACAAAGAAAATGGGGATTGAAGGGCTGTGGGACTGTGGATGAGAGCTCCTCTCTCTCCAACTGCCCAATCAGGATGACTGTGCTGGCATTGTGGGACCTGTGTTTTGAGAACTTCATTCCCTGGAAGAGGACACCTGTATGAAGTGGTGCTGGAAGACTGAGCCTTACTCCCCCTGGGCATAAGACTGCCTGCCTAGATTCAACTTCTGCCTCGTCCAGCTTTTCCCAAGACACAGCCTGTCCCTGTAAGCACGGTACTTCTGACCCTACAGGCAGAGACTTTAATAGATGGTGAGGTTTTGGTGGCAACAAGTGGGAGCAGGTTTCTGTCTGCTCCCTGCTCACTACAGAGTACCTGCTCCCACACTCATCCCACACTCATCTGATTTCCTTGTCCCCAGAAAGGTTCACCACACAGGTGAAGGTACAGCACAAGCTGAAAGCAGACTTCCTCAGGTTTCCTTCACCTCTTCTTCTCCCACGACCCAGCAACCCCACTAGATCCTGCAGGGGACAGTCCTCTCTCTACAGGGGCAGAGAATGGTCAGGCTCGGGCAGGGCTCCTGGTACTGAACAGGACAAAATAAACACTAAAAACGCCACAGTAATTGCTGCCACTTGGTATCAACTTTGTTTAGATTCAGACACTACCAACATATCAGGCCATCGCCCACCAAGACATGGACATTCAAGCTGCAGAAGCTCATCTGTGATTCTCTGGGAAGTTAAAGCTCCCATCCATAAGGCACGGTGATTAATCTAAAACTAATCTAGGTACATCCCTATCTGCCTCAGTCAAAGTTGCAGCTGTAGTGTTGGCACACCTTACTTCCCCACATTCAGCATATTCTCTTATTTTTGCTTTAAAGAGTTGGACAGACCAATATCAGAATCCTGATCCTGTTAACACTTTCACAGCCAGCTAACCTGCATGCTGCCTTCCTCCAGATGCCGCAGACACCATCTCCACGAACAAACATTAATCTCTGTGGGCCCAGAACACCACCTCTGGGTGCAGTATTTGCTTGGAAGGACCAGAAATCTTGATTCTTTCCAAAATCTGAAGTCAGTATTGAGTCAGGCACTCTAAAAGGCATTCCATCAGAAAGAGCTGGAATTGTCTTCGTTGCTTTCCCTCTCTATAATTAACCTCTGCATTGACATTTGAAGTAAAATGTTTTAGAGAGAGATGGTTTTAGGAGTCTGGAAAAACTGGGTTTACATCCAATGGAATTATTCATTATAAACATTCCATCCATGTAGGTAGCTTTACACAGGCTCTAGGTAAATAAAATTAGGCACATAATTTAAAAATCTGCAATTTATATAACAAAGTTCCATTAAACATGATCTGAACATAAATAAATAACAGTGTCTAGATTTTATCTTCTATTCAGTCTGACAATCTGAAAGAATTCAGCAGACAATATCCAGGCTTCAAAACACCTCTATTAGCTACAAACTCCATTTTGCAGCTGTGGAGGCTGTCACACAGCGCGGTGAAGTGATACAAACCGGGAATCAAAAGATGCCAGGTCATAAAAGCAAAGCTTTTAATACAGTCATTGTTAACACAGGATGGCACCTTCTGGCCTTCTGCATCTCAGGGTCAGCAGTTAGTGGGCAGGCAAGGGCACACCAAGCCGCACTCCCCGCACGCCGGAGCTCTGCCCAGGCAGTGAGTGCGGCCGCACACGCTCCCGCACGCACGCTCCAGCCGCCGCCCCGCACTCGCCCACCACACGGTGCAGCGCATGTCCCCGGGCTGGCGGCTGCTGCCACGGTGCCAGCAGGACTTCTCCACCCACACCTGCACTCTCTCCTGAGCCAAGTCCTTGCCTCGCAAGCTCCACGGCAATCCCAGCCTGACAGGATCCCAGCAGGAGGGAGGCTCTGTCTGTTAGCAAGAAACCAAGAGCAAACACAGCAGCTTGGCCGATGCAGTAGCAACAATCTGAGTTAATGAGTTTGTCACATACAAAGCTGCCTGCCTGGCTGCTGGAGTCTCTCTGATTGCCAGCAGAGGACATGGAAGGCATTTTGCTGATGAGATCAAAGACAGGATTTTGGAGCTCAGCAGGCAGGATCCATCCACCCACTGGAAGCAGCGCTGTCACAGTTTAGCAGCACCTGGCCTCAGACCAGTCTCAGATAACAGTTCAAACCAGTGTGATGGGGAGGCAGACAGCAGCCAGGGGTTAGGACAAGCACTCAGCAGATTACCTGCCCTTTTTTCTGGTCCAAATACAAGTGTAAATGAAGTAGCTGAGAGACCTAACAAGGAAAAAAAGAAAGCCATTGTGGCAACACACATAAAAGCTTTGAGAGTAAAGTCTACTTGAAGCATAAGTAACCAAGGCAAGACGCGAGCATGACACTCTGGCACCATGTGCAGGGGCTCACACACACATAAAAAGCAGGGACACCCACCTGTGGACTACACCTTTGAACGTAGGGGTTCTCCTTTCCTCAGCTTTCCCAGAGAGATGGAGAAACCACTCCATAACCCCAGCTGACAGGGTGTTACCTAGCAAGTGTGTTTAAAGAGTAAAGCAAATGATAAACACAACGGGCTGCCACTCTGCTCCTTGCACTCGATCAATGGTTCCCACTGGAAAAACCCTCAGTGCCTGGTCGCCTCTGTAATCCAGGCTTAAGATCATTAAGAGGGTGCATTTATGACTAATTTAGGCACTGGATTAGGTGAGGGACACTGAGCAGTCACTTTAGTCCTAGTGACCAATAGGTCTTCCAAGAAGCAGGGTAGCACAGGGGAATTACTCATGGCAACAAGAAAGAGTTTGCTGGCAGACGTGTTACCGTGCCTGGCTGCAGGCAGGTAAAGAGCAAAATCATCAGCTTTATGCTCTGAGCATAGGCCTGAGTGAAGGAGGAAACTGCTTCTGCCACCACATGAACACAAATATCCTACAAGCAATATCCTCATGGCCAGGGCCTGTGTGCTGTGCCCTGCCTGGACCAGCTACCCATGTTGGAGACGTCAGAGCGAAAGGGAAACCAGCTGACGTTAATGTTGATGGCGGAAATTTAATTTCATCCACCCTTTTTGTTTGTGCAGTTCATTTCCTCTCCTGGGAACTGTTTGTTATCGTCTCTCCAAGCCCAGTCTCTCTGTATGAGTTTATTGTTTGGTTCTGCTGTCCTGTGCATTCACTGGGTGTTGTCTGATTCTTGGAGACATCAACAAATGAGATGACAAGTGAGACAAACTGGGAACAGCTACCTGGATTGTAGCTCAAACAGTGTTGGTTTTTAATTGATTTGGGGAAAAACAGATTCTCAAAGGTTTAAGAATAAAGATAGATCAAACCATGACAGCAACAGTTCACAAAATACTGTGATCAGTGCCACACTACCATATGTTTCAAGAAAGCCATTTGTTGTTCCTCTATTGGTGTGACATTACTGAGTCTTTGATTTTGGATCCCCAATGGAGATCCTTTAAAGGAAGCCCCTTTCAAAAGCAGCTCTTCTAGAGAACACTAACGGGTCCCCAAAGACTTCTCAAACTGCTTATTCTAAATCACTCCTGAATTCTGCAACTCTTGGTGATGTCCCAGAGCAGGGCACATGGTATGGCCATTATGGATACTGGACTAAGCAGCCTTGGCAGAACTGTTCACTGATAATGTTTGGTACACACAGAAAAAAATCTGTCTCCAAGTAGTGGGATCTCATCCTTATAAAGAGGTTTTATTCAGCCTCTTAAGGACGTCAGCCAGCAATGTGCTCTCATAGCCCAGAAAGTCAACCATGCCCTGGGCTGCATCCAAAGCAGTTTGGGCAGCAGGGAGGGAGGGGATTCTGCCCCTCTGCTCCGCTCTGGTGAGACCCCACCTGGAGTCCTGTGTCCAGTTCTGGAGTCCTCAGCATAAGAAGGATATGGAACTGTTGGAGCGGGTCCAGAGGAGGCCATGGAGACGATCCAAGGCTGGAGCACCTCTGCGATGAGGACTGAGAGAGTTTGGGTTGTTTAGCCTGGAGAAGAGAAGGCTCCAAAGGGACCTCATAGCAGCCTCCCAGTACCAGGGGCTCCAGGAAAGCTGAGGAGGGGCTTTTTACAAGGGACTGTAGTGATAGCACAAGGGGGAATGGCTTTAAATTGGAAGAGAAAAGATTTAAATTAGACATTAAGAAGAAATTCCTCACGATGAGGGTGGGGAGGCCCTGGCACAGGTTGCCCAGAGAAGCTGTGGCTGCCCCATCCCTGGAGGTGTTCAAGGCCAGGTTGGATTGGGCTTTGAGCCCTGATCCAGTGGGAGGTGTCCCTGCCCATGGCAGGGGGGGTTGGAACTGGATGATCTTTAAGGTCCCCTCCAACCCAAACCACTCCATGATTCTATCCTCCCCTCTCCCTGCCTCTCTCTTTCCCAATCGAAGTCCAAGTGCAGTTCTGTGCAAAGGCAGCGTCCCTCTCCCACACAAGTTTCCACCAGCCAGATAGGAGAAATGAAGGAAAAAATGCTGTTTGACTAGAGAGGATAAATCTAAATGATCCCCAGTGTCTCCCTACCAATGCCCTGGTTTAAAAACCAGCCAATGCAACAGGAAACTTCCCAATAAATTTCTAGGGCTGAGGGACCCTGAAATAGCAGAGCTGCCACCCCTACAGGGGTGGTCAGCCCAAAGGTGGAAATGGAAGTGACGATGCTGGGCCAGCCAGGTGGTTGTGAGCCAAAGCAGCCTGAGAGCTGCTGATGCTGCACTCCAGAGCGTTGAGTGGATGCACAGACTGAAACCCTTCCGCTTTTGTCTGCATGTCTGGTCCTTTTAACTGATATCCAGAGTGACTGCTCGCTCTGGAAGCACCACAAGCCATATTTCCCCACGCATGAAAGGCTCCTGGACTCTTTCTCAGACTAATGAGGCACAAATGGGCTTTTCTTCAACACCAGTCATGCGTGCCTGCTCCCTCCACCTCATCCATCAGCTCCTGCCAAGGCAATGCACCCACTACCAGCGGCATCCTGTGCCCCAGTCCCCTCCCTAAAGGCAGGCGGTACCAAGGGGCACAGCACCAGCTGCTGTGCAAACAGTCCCTGTCCCACACACAGGAGGGCAGGGGAAGGCACATTATCAGAAAACTCCAGCTTACAACCTCTGGATAGCAACGTGACCCAGTGAAAGATGTCCCTGCTCATGGCGGGGGAGGTTGGAACTGGATGGTCTTTAAGGTCCATTCCAACCTAAACCATTCGATGATTCTACAATGAACTGGTGAGATGTTTGCTGCAGCTCTCCTTTGAAGAGTTAAGGCTGCAGCTTAGGGAGAGTTATGTGGTTGGGAGCAGGATTTCTCTTGGGGATGAGGAAAGACATTGGCCTGTTTGGCAGAATTGGTTTGTTCAGGGTGAGGAATAAGGATACATGCAAAGAGGGGCTCGGAAATCCAGGAGCTTGGAGAGTGTCCAAGAGCTGGGGGACAGTCTGCAACTCGTGACGGGGGGGGTTGTATTGAGAGAAGAGACAGGGCAGGGCCACATCTTGGGACAAGAAGCAAGAGTATAACTTTTGGAAGTTGGGGACAGAGGAAGGCAACAGGTGGTGGGAGGAGGACAGGATAATGATGGAGCAGGGTGACAGAGAGGGAGTATGCATGAGTGCGCTGGAGGAGGCTGGTGCCACATCCAAGCCACCACTGGTGCCTCTTTTCACTGCAGCCACACACAAGTCTCAGCTGTTTATGTTAGAAACCTGGCTGGTGCCCACGAACAGCCCAGCTATACCCAGGCCTCCATCTGACAGCTCCTCTGCCTGGCCAACACTCTGCACCTGCCCCACCACCAGGGTCATAACAGCCTTGGTGCTGCTCTCCTTCTGCAGGCTCCATTTCTGCTTCTCCTCTCCTCCCACCAGGTGAGCTGAAAAGAAGGTGGCGGTCAGTCCCCAAGGCCCTTCAGGAGCAGGAATGTCTCAACTAGTTGGAACTAATTGAAAACACATGAAGAGCAGCAGGATTTACTGTTTGGTCATCTAATCCCACCACTTAGGACTGATCCACTTGAAGTCACAGTGTGTGACAAAATGACCAAGCAATGAGGACAGGATTTAGAGAGCCCCAAATGAGATTACGCTCCTTGGTGGGGACACGAGCTGCTGGGAGCAGGGAAGAGATCTGTGTCGAGCATCCAGCAGGGGTAGTAAGAGCAGATATCCAATACTCTGCTTAGAGAGCATCAAAAATAGACTCTCTGGTGAGAGAGAAAACACCCAAGCAAGTCAGCTGGGCAGGCTCAGGGCGCTTGGGGCACTGACAGCTCCTCAGACTGGAAAATGAATTGGCACAGGTTTGTGCCAGTGTCAGCACTACTGGGGCTTCAAAACGCAACAGAGCAGAGCAGGGGGAGGGAGCAGGAGGAAGGGGAAGGGAGGCAAGTGTGCACTTGGCTAACTAGAACTGTGGGTTATTTAAGATAGAATGGGGAGAAGGGCCAGGGGATCAGGGATAAGGAAGCTGTGGCTGCACACATGTCAGCAGCAGCCTGTGACACAGAAATGGTAATCTGTGCTGCCCCATGGACAGAAAGAATGAAGAGACCTTGGCCAAAGATATTATCAAGAAAGACAGGAGACCATGAGGGATCCTGTGAAGCACAAGAAGATCAGCTACCACAGAGAGAAAGGAGCCGGGGCTATGCACAGTGGGAGAAATGTCTCAAAGTACAGGAGCCTTTCACTTTAGGCTGATTTACTGAAAACAGGTCTGTACAGAGAACACTTTCAGCCCAGCATCTCCCTGGGTATTTGTCACCAGGAGATGCTGACTTGCAAAGTCTGATGGTCAATTTCTTAATAGAAAAACACCACCTCCTTGCCCATTAATCCAAGTGAAGCAGGAAATAAGACAGATCCTCACATTCACTTGCTGGTAAAAGCCCTGTTTTCCATGGGAGCTGCAGGCACTCATTGCCTCCGAATGTATGGTCATCTCTACAGGTTTCAATTTTAACATGATTTGTTGAAGGCTGAAACCCAACGAACATGTTCAGGGCTCACTTCCCCATCTACACTTAACACATCGTAGGTTAGCTAGATGCCCTTCAACCTTGGCCCTGGGAAGGCCAGGATAAGACTCAGCAATAGTGTTCTCTTCCCTTCCTCCCTGGAAACTTCCCTGCAAGGATAACACCGCAATCTTGTCTGGCATCTGTCAGCTCCAAATGTTTTCCAGATAATTACTCATTTAAACTTCTCTCATGCAGGAGAATCTAGCTCTGTTATACCTCCTTCTCAAGTGAGCAAGTAAGGGTGTTGACATACATTTAACAGCAGCTGAAAACCAGGGCAACAGCAGCTGTTACCACCTGTACCTACTGGTACTGCTCCTCTCTTGGGAATGGGTCCCTCCACAGCAACCAGGACGGGAGACACGTCCACACCCAGCCCAGCACACTGAACATCCTGAACACCCAAGGAATCCCAGCTCAGCACTTCCATACTGCAGCACACCACACTGCAAATCACAGTTGTTCAACTCTCCCTGCCTGAAAGACAGCAAATTCAGTCTGAGACAGGCAGGGACATAAGCTGCTTCAACCATTCTTGACTGTTACACCATGAAGAGTGCAAATGGATTACAGGTTCCCATCAGCAGCAGAGCTAACCTGTCTGCTTCCCACCACCAGGAAGAGAAGATCTTGCTTTCCTTTCCTCTGGCCATACTCCTCACAATGCAGTTCTGCCCCTTCCCTTGGGCTGGCTCAGACACTCAAGACAAAAAACAATATTGTTTTTCTTTCTTTCTGGGTTAGCTTTTTAATAGATTAGAGATAACCTGAGGAAGTCCAAAGAACTGGTGCACAGTAACCCACGAGGAGCAGGAGCACGACAGCATTTTGGAGGAGGAGAGCTGTCAGATCAGCTCACCTCTTGGATGTGCACCCTGAGGCAGAAGAAGCAAGCAACTTGCTGGAGGCCACATGCTGAAGCAATGAAGGAAGCCAGGAGTCCTATTTTTCCTCACATATTCATAGCAATTTACACATCAAGGTTGAAGCAAAGACATGAACAGTTCTTGCTTTGTTATAAAAACCAATCAATCAACTCAATGACAATCCATCTTATCAATAGAACATTTTGTGCTTTCCCAAGGCACCCTGCAGGAAAGACAGGTCCATTTAAGGTTGCAATATCTTAACTGTTCACTCCCAAGCTAGGCTGGCAGATGTTCCATACAAGACCCCACAAGGCACAGAGTTGCTTTCTTCCAGCACTTAATGGGAAGCTTCATTAGCTCATGTAAAACAAAGCCTTCCTTGTACCCAGCCTCCCACTGCCACTGGAGCCACATCTCGAGGCAGTGAGAGTCTTAAGAAAACACCCCAGAAAAGCAAAACAGTGGGAAGAAAAACTGTAGTGCTGACTGTTCATTCAGGCTGAAGAGCTGATGAAGACACTGTTGCAGTCCTGAGATGAACAGGTTGGCACTGAGCGTCTGTACTCCTGTTGAGCTTCTTATACCCAGGAGCTACTCAAACAGGAGTGAGAGTTTCTTCAGCATTCACACATAGTTTCTCACTTTGTCCCAAAAGCAGGTCTAACACAGAGTCTGCTGCACCTTGTACGGAGGGGCTCAGCCCAAGGCCAGTGCTGCAAAACAGGCATTCCCAGAGCCTGTTTATGTCCATGGTAAGTCTACAGGCTTCTACAGGCTTCTACAGCAGCAGTAAAGGTGTCAAGTGTCATGGAGGCATCACACCAATGTTGTTTTGTTGGGCATGTAACACTCAGCTTTGCCTCAGCTCCATGTTTATCCCAGGTTTCAGATCAGCTCTGGATTAGCCAGCAGTCCCTGGGTCAGCAGGGCCTCCTCACTGAAGAGGTTCAGGAGAACCAAGCCAGGCGTGCCAGCCATGGCCTGCACAGTGCTTGGTAGGGCAAAGGGAGGCAGTTTGTGGTTTTTCTTTGGAACAGGACATAGCTTTTGTATTTCCACGTGATCCTACGTGTGCACGGCACACCCCAGGGGCTTCCCACTCCTATAATACCTTGTGTTCAACAAGCTTTACAGACTTAATGCTGTTTGGCCTCCTAAGGATGTCTTGGCCTTACCTTCTGTAACAGTGCATAAGACACACTGCAGTGATGTGCCCGACGTCATATCGAAAGTATTTGACAAAGGAAAATAACATCCCATTCACACATCTTTCCTAATACCAGTATCACCTGGCCCACACATTTCTGCTGTCCTTTTGCAAGAGCCACTGTGTCTGACTGCATGAAAGCCCTATCTTTTAGAGAAGCCTTGTCCCAAACGCAATGGAACAGTCACTGGGCACATCGACCCTCAGCCATGGTAATCCATGGCCAGAGAGATGACAAGATGCAGTTATCAAGACCTTGCAGCTTCTATGCAAGCAAAGAAGCAGAGATAACTGCTCTCTTCTGGTTCTGGCTCTAAACCAGGAGCAGAGTGCAGGAATCACCTCCTCAGATGGGATCACTCATCATCCAATACCTACTCGTTCTCCAAAAGCAACTAATGCCATTTCCCATTCCCTCTTACATAAATATATCTGCAGAGAATTACACACTGAGCACGTTACACATCAGCCTTCCAGATGACCTTTTAGCCCTCATGAACTTCAGACCACTTCTGCTTTCTATCAGAACCCAAATTATAGGTCTCTGGATCCTCCAGACTTGTCAATAATTAAGCATAATAACTGAAAACCTGAAAACCAGCTGGCCTTTCCCTTCACTGCAGAAGGTGCTCTCCAAAAACAAATATTTACCTGCCAGGGAGTTAACTATGTTCACCCAACATAAGCATCTTTCATGGAAGCCTGCTCCTATTCTGACAGTGAAAATGAAGAGCACAGGCTGTGATGAACAAAATTGTTAATGCTGTCACCTGGGTACTGATGGGAAATATGGAATTCAACAGAGGCCGGAAGCACACCCTAGTCTTAATCCTTCATTTCCATCCTCCTACAGGTTCACTAAGCACCACACTTTGTGTGTTCATCCCACGAGGCATCGGTGTGGCTGGTGAATGGGAAACGGGAAAGCATGATCCAAATCAGTGAGAGAATTCTCACCCTCCCCACCTGCCCCCCCCTCCAGGCAGTGGCTGCTGGTGGTGATGGATGCAGCTGAGATGCTGATGTTACCCGGCTGACCCGCACCTTTACCTTTGAAGCTGCCATGACGGCTGCCGTGGCTGCGACGTTCAGGCCCCGCTTCCCAAAGTGCACAAGGGCGTCGTAGCTCCGATCTTTTGCCTGGACGAGGCAGTCATCGATCTCCTGTCACAGCAGACAACAAAACAAAACACACAAGAAGGACATGTTCAGAGCACTCCCAGCCTCAAACTCTCGGCAGGGCCAGGTCACTGTTAATGGAGGCAGACATCCTCCGATTCCTCCGTTTCCTGGAGAGACGTTCACAGCCAAATGTCTGCAAGCAGGGGAGCACTGACTCCCATTGAAAACTTTGGGAACTCTTTATTCTGTGAGTGGAAGACTGGGACCCAAAGCTGGGATGCACTTGTCCAGTGCAAACACCACCAACAGATTCTGGAATCGACACAGACACATCCGTCCGGGCAGAACGGACGAGGGTGTGTCAGGAGCTGTTTGTAATCTGTGGACTTTAAAGACAAACTGGATTGTCCCCCAGTTAAAAGAATCACATTATGACACTCGGCAGCTGCAGCTGTGCTGTCCTGGGTCCAGGACTGGTGGCCTTGGAAGTATCCGAGGTACCTCTGCACATCACTGCAGCATCCAGCTTCAACATGCCCATGAAACTGGCAGGTACAGAGCTCCTGGGCTTCAAAGCTGCTCAACAGACAGTGGAATGGTCTGTCCTCAGCCTCCCTCCCTGAAGACACAGAGGCCTAGATGATAACAGATGGCAATGACTTCTAGTACTGGATCTGCTGGGTTAGTAGGGACTGGAGACTGTGAGAAGCTGCTGCCTGTTCAGTGCTTCCATCCTTGTTCCTAGAAGATAAGAGGTGGCTACCCAGAAATGCACTACTTGTGAGAAGCGTAAGCAGAAGTTCCCAGTTAGCAGAGAGACAGAGGACCAGTCCCCACTGTCCTTCTTGGACAGGACTGAAATACAACTGTTCATGCACTGCCTGCACTAAAGAGAGATTTTTCACTTCCAGTGTTGCCAATGTGCGAAAGTTACTCACTTTTCAGTAGTCCCTGTGTTGGTGTGTGACTGACAGCTATTCTTGGCCCATATTATGCACATGAGCCAAATGGATCTGCCTGACCAAGTCCCATTCCCAACCACAGGAATCTCCTAGGCAGGTAAATGATCCAAGCTGTAACATCTACCCCCCAAATTGGCACCATGAATTTCAGCAAGACATTTCAGAGCCCAGGAGCTCAGCACACTGCAGCATGCTCTGTGTCTCTCAGCCAGGCCCCTTCCAGACAGGACTGCCCAGTTGTCTCACTGCTGTACAGTGCTTTAGGCACAGCTGGGAACAAAGTTATGGAGTCCTGGCTGCCAGACCCTGTTTCTCTAATCGTGATATCCAGCCACAACATAGCACCCCA
Source organism: Dromococcyx pavoninus (assembly GCA_033558185.1). Lineage (NCBI taxonomy): Eukaryota > Metazoa > Chordata > Aves > Cuculiformes > Neomorphidae > Dromococcyx > Dromococcyx pavoninus. The sequence continues at coordinate 136,776 of JAUMJL010001656.1, forward strand.
GCTATATTCAGTCTGTACATGCAAAGCAGCTCAGTAGGTATTTTTATCCCACTCCCTCCCAACATCTCAAGTGCACAAAGATGAGTTCCTACGTGTGAGTATGCTGAGCAGATGTCAGTATTTAAAAACTCAACAACCACAAAGAACAAAAACACCAATGAAAAAAAGACAATAAAGTGACAGAGGAAAAGATTCAGCAACTCTCAGTCCTTCAGTGAAAATGAGTGATACAAAGACTGGACTAAACACACGGTAGGTCTGCTCGACCAGAGAGGACCCAGGCACCTGGGATTACCTTTTCTTTTGAAGACAATGTTGGATGAACAAATTTCCTGTACAGGAGGCTGGAGCCTTTCGTGTATGGAGACAGCAGCCAAGCTACAAAAGCTATTTTGAGTTCATAGTAGAATGGAAACCTAGAAGAAAAAAAGCTGTTCATGTCTGCTCTCAATTTAACTACTGCCCTTAATTAGAGATCACGGAATCGCAGAATGGTTTGGGTTGGAAGGGACTTTAAAGATCACCCAGTTCCGCCCCCCTGCCATGGGCAGAGACACCTCCCACTGGATCAGGGGGCTCAAAGCCCCATCCAGTCTGGCCTTGAACACCTCCAGGGATGGGGCAGCCACCACTGCTCTGGGCAACCTGGGCCAGGGCCTCACCACCCTCATCGTGAAGAATTTCTTCCTAATGTCAGGAAGGGAAGCTCAGGAAGGGACTGGTCATCCCAGTTTAGGGCAGCTTTTGCTCACCAAAGAATCCAAAGACCAAATACATTCACTCATCTTTGCCCACATCTCAACTAAGCATGTGGGTAAATCTGTACTCGGGTATTAGGGATATGATTTAATGGTCTGGAAGAGACTCTGCTGTGTGTCAAGAGGAGCATTCTACATGCAAAGAGCACAGATGCTGCCTTCATAGCATCCCCAGTCACAGTCAGAGAGCAAAGAGCAAACCAGCAAATCAGTATTGCATCAACATATTTATGCACCTTTAATCTCCCTGTCTTTCTGCTTTTAAGACTAAACTTATCTGACTGAAACTGAAATACAAGAAACTGTTGTCCAAGTATCACATAATATAAATGTGCAGACTGATACTGTGGCTCTTAGGTAGCACTGCAAAATATGCAGGACACGAGCTAACAACAGGACATGCTTCAGCTGCAACAACAAGCCAGGGACTTCTGGAGTTTACATTATCTAGGCTTTTCTGGAGGGCAAAGCTTAGAACTCCAGTCTGGCCAGGTAGCAGCATCATCATGAGGGCATCTTTGTGCCCTCCTTTTCCCCTTGTACACATTCCCCTTTGTTTTCCATCCAAAGGCCCTCTCCCATCGGGTGCTCACCAGCACAGAAAGATATCCGTGAACGTCTCTGCTGTCGTGAAAAGCGCAAATATGATCCAGTACATCATCCATTTGACCTGGGAAACAAAACCAGCAGCCGGGTCAGCTTTCACCAAGGGCCTCAAACTATCTCACACAGGCAGGAGTGCACAGAATACCTCTCGCAGAAAAAAAGAGGTTCCCCCCTTCTCTGTGTATTTAACAATTGCTACGGACTTTAAGACGCCAGAGCTCCCCCCACCTCAGTGCATAAAACATATCAGCTTTACACACAAGCCCTTGGGAAGGAAGATTGTGGCCTCTAGGATTTGTCTTACAAAAAGAAGAACAGCCTGACTCTGTCCCTCCAGAAGCAGCTCTACTGGCCAGTGCAGGACCACAACCCTATCACAGGGCTTTAAAAATCTCACTTGGCTCATCTTAACAGCAAAGGGTAATACCAGGGTGTTGGTCGAACTGCAGTTTACATAATACCTACAGGCAGGGGAAAACAGGCAGGAGGGAGAGAGGTAACTGCCCATCCCATGATACTGGGCTCACGAACAAAATCAGCTCATCACAACCTATTGAATTACCGTGCATCAGCTGAGAGGCGGTGCCTCCTCACTCCCAAATCCTGAGTCCCTGCAGTGACAAGGTCAAGTCCATCACGTTCAATCCCTTACCCAGGGCTTCAGTGGGAGCGTCTGACCTCATATTGGTAGTGAGAGCTTGTGCTGTGCTGTCACTGTGCTCAGCTATGGACTGCTGGGTGGGTGACTTACGAATGGTCTCCTTTGTGAAGACAGTGACATACACAAAGTCTTTGGGGACCACAGTATTTCAAGTAATTCAGGAATCTGGAGGTTTTTGACACCGAGCACTGAATGGCATTTAAAAACACAGCTAAACTATTCTGATGTGTGCACTATGGGTTCTTCTTCGACTGGAAAGAAACAACACATTTGTCACACACTGTCAGCACTCCCAGTGATTTTTATCAAGTGGTGTGGTGCTCCCCTTTAAAGGCACAGTTGCCACGGAGATGGTGTAAAGAATGTTTTCCAAGTACCAGAGATTAGAGAGAAATTTCTTATTCCCTCCCTCAATATCTTTTTCCTGTTGTAAAATTATAAATTTAAAGTTCAAACAGCTTTAAGAATCTGTCTCTCCAAAGGAAAAGAGATGACAAGACAAAAGTTGTTACTTTGATGGAAAATTATTGTCTAATTAGCTATATTTGTAAATGGAGACCCTAAGCAGCTTTGCTGAAATGTTAGAAAGTTTAAGGGAACTAAAATCCATAAACCCCCATGAATTAGAGAATTGGACCTTGTTACCTAAGGCTGGGATAATTGCAACAGAATAAGGCAAGGCTGGAAAGCAGGCAGTGCAAGAGTGTTACCTTCACCAGGTGCTGCTCTGGGGAAGGGAGGATGGAGGTGGCATTAAATCCAGATCTCAACAGCTCTGACATGGCTGATGTAGTGGGGACAGTACCTGTAGTCTCTCTCCATCTCCCTGCAGGCACTGAAATTATTACCTAAGTGCCTGTCACCCAGCTAGATAACAGCTCCCCTGGGATTCATATGTATGTTTATAGGTATATTTCTATGTGTGTATATTTATATTTAGCATGGCAGCAGTAGAATGGCACTGCCAAATGCCTGAGAGCATTGTCTTCCCAGGGCAGCTTCTGCCAGACATTTTACATAACTGTGAGTCCCCCAAAGTTCCCTGCCAGCACGGTTCTGTGAGCTGGACAACACTGCCAGCAAAACCTCCCAGCACAAACAAAGATGTCGGATCAGCCGAAAACACCCTTTACCAAAAACAACTGTTACCAAGCAGAATAAAAATAAACTATGATACAAGTTTTGAGTAGTAAATAAAGGTTTGTACCAGTAACATAAACTACTACTTCTTTTGCTTTTCTTCAATCAGCCCCCTAATTGACACATTGCCACAACGGGTGTTAAACTGAAAAAACAAAAGTGCAGCCCAGGTCTTAGATCAGCTGTTCCCAAATCTGGATCATGACCCCACACGTCTGACGTGAGTTCCTCTTTTGCAATTGAATTTCCTACAGGAACTGGACCCTTCAACAAAATATTTTCCAGAAAGGGACTATGGAAATGTTAAGTACCAGTGGCAGATGCTGCTGGGGGATGTCAGCGCACGTCTCCAGCATTTCCAAACAAAGGGTGCACAAACCTTCAGAAGCAGAGCTGTGCAAGGGCTGCAGAGATGTCGTGCCTTAAGTATCTGATGTGTTCTGTAACATTTATGATTCTCGAAATATTCAAAACCATTGCCTGAAGGAGGGGACTGATAGAAAGGAAAAATCTCAGCAGCCACAGGGAGTCCCAGTTTGAGCTTGCCCTGAGGACTCAATGGGACAGCCATCCACACTGTCACCAGAGAGGAAACGGGGTTTGTTATCCCTCAGATCTTGAGAGGATTGAGAAGTCAAGCTCTGAAGGCTCAGCTGGGTTCAGTGAAGTTAACAGAGCTGAAGTTGTGAAGGGCACTACAAATCCTACAGGACACCAACAGCATCCCAGTGGTTTTGCTTCTCCCTCACTCCACTCTCCCTGAAGGCCCCCTGTGCCTTTACAAACTGGGGTCAGGGAAGATTTTTCCGCAAAGGGACAAGACAGCACCACCAGCTGCCAGAATTGCCCCTAAAGAGGTTGCTCCACAAGAGAGGAGGTTTCTAGCTGACGATTCAGTCCTGTGTGCTTTCAGCTGCCTCCTCTGATCCTTGTTTTGAAAGAGCAGCTAAAGCTTCAAGTCTTTTTGAAAAGGCTTTGATTTATGCTGCTCTTCAGAAACAAAGGAAAACATGCAAAGCTGTGGATGCCAAACACCTTTTAAGATGCCCTTGTATAGCTCCTACCACCAGAGCAATAGCATGCTTTTGTCAGAGAGCACATCAGCTCTGCAGAGGAGCCAGGAGCACAAACCCAAGTGTCCTTAGGGGAGCCTTCTGCCCAGCAAACAGCGGGTCCACCTTCAGCCAGACCTCCCCTGGCATCGGTTTCCTGGAACACAGGTAACACCTTTCCAATGTGGTGAGGAGTGATCTTAGAAAACAAACCCTGCAGCACAGCCACAGACCTCGCTACTCACATATTCTTTGATGTCCTTTGATTTCACGGCTTTGTAAGAATAATATGCAGGGTAAAGAGTGCCAAATATAAGCCTGGAAAAAAAAACAAACAACAAATGGATTAAATTGATTTCCTGTCCCACAGAAATATTTTTCTTTCCCTGTCTGTTAAATGCATTTCTTGCACTACTGAAAAAGTGTTAGGATTTGATTTAAGCTTGAGTGCACTGAGTACAGTACAGCAGTTATCTGCATCAATGAATTCAAAGAAACTATTGGCAGTGACACGAATGAAGAGCAGGGATTCAGGTTGACTTGCCTTTGGCAATGGTTTCCATAGCTGAACCTTACAAGTTACACTCAAAAGAAACAAAAAATGCAACCCAATCCAAACAAGGCCAACACATTTTTAAAAGAAAATTAAAAATTTCAAAATAATCTACTGGGAAACCAGGAATAGAGGAGTCCTGCTTTCAGAGGCAGGACAAAGCAAGAATCACCTGTCTAAATCCATCTTCATTCAACGCCCTGAAAAGCTGGCAGAGGATAAAGCAGCATCCAGGTTCTACGGGAGCAAGGGTTAGAATGCCAGGGCTTACATTAAATCTGCTAAAGGGAGAAGCCCTGCACTGTTCAGTAAAGCTGATTTGGGCTCAAAGGAGGAAGAATTTTCCCACCAAGATATGCCAACAGGATCAGGCCTAAAAATCCCACTTTTACTGTTCTTTCAGACAGTTTCCTTTCATTTTCAAATCTGAAAAGGATGCTGTCAGCTTCAAGATTTCATGTAAGAAAGAAATATGGATCCGTAAGTTAAAAATAGCACTGCTGAGAAAAAAAATCAAGGACTTTTTTTTATGTTACCTTCTCTCTGCATCACTGCCTGGGCTGCTTATTCACTTCAATTATTCCAGACATAAGCATAGCCTTGTCAAAACCGCTCTGCCCTGCCCAGGTTTCAGTGAGTTTTACTCAATGCAGTAGGATGATGCTGCAAAGTCTGAATTTAATAGATTGCAGGGGAATGTTTATTGGCTTGCAACGAACCCTTTTTCCACTGAAGCTTTTGCTTTAAATTCATGCTGCTGCTTCTGTTGCTCTTGGGAATGGAAATGATCAATGTTTCAACCCCTAACTGAGGAGCCACATGGACCTGCAGTCGCCTTTTCCATCCTGCCGGCAGCAATTGTGTGCCGTGGGACTCGTAATTACAGTTGAGTGCATTACGTGCATAAGACATTAAAAATTAACACTCTGGGAGATGGCTTCTCATCATACTTCCCGTAGTTCAAGAAGAAAGAACAGGGTGAGCCAGCACACATCTTGATTTCCAAAGCACTGACCGCAGACAATTTGCTTGCTTTCATCATGCTTACTGTAGCACAGCTTAGCAAAATCTGAGCACAACGCAGACTTCAGAAAAGCAGCTACTGAGTGAGGAGATTCAGTATTTTACTGAGGCTTCACTCTGGCTGCAAAAAGCTTTGATGGAAACAAACCTGAATCTATTTCCCCCAGAGGGGCTGTGCTATATGCAGGGATTAAATACAAAGACCAAATTTTTGACGCTTGCAATATCTTTACAAACAGCAACACTGGTTAAAGCAAGGAAGAAAAGACAGACAATAGCCTGATCCTGTTCTCACTGCAGCTAATAACAAATATTCCCTCTGAGTTCAGCTGTACCGTGACCTAATCCAAAGAAGGCAGAGCTTACAAAAGGAAGAAAGTTCCACAATATTCAGTAACAAACAGCTGAGCACATGAATAATATTTTTGGCTCTACTTATAAAAAGTACTGCATTTCTGTCCTTCCTTCTTGGACTGGGCTGGCTGCTATCTCACGCTTTTATTTCCTGCAAATAATAATATTCATTTCCTCAGTTTGTGCTGGTAACAGAGAGTAACTGGATCCTGAATAAGCAAACAGTTTACAGGATCACTAGAAAAGAATTAGTTCCAGACAATAAACACTTGAAAAACAACCTTGTGAAGGCAAGAAACTGCAATACTTGCAGAGTAAGGGACAGTTAATGAGGTGATGTGCTCTCCCTAAATCGGGGATTGGAAGTTTCACTGATTTGCCTTGCAGTGTGCTGTGTGCATATATGGACATTTATTACTCCTGTGGTTTACCAGCCTGAAAACTGTTTTACAGAATGTTGGATCGCAGTCTTGTCACTGCTGGGACTTACTGTGAGGTCTGGAGTCACTTACCCTTCAGGTACAGCCTAGGAAGGGAAGACAAAAGATGTTCAGGCATTTCTGTAAAGCATATTCAGTGGTTTGGAGACAAACACCTGCATGTGAGCATATTCCAAAAAGTCTCCTGATGTTACTGTCTTCACTGGGCTTTGGATCAGGCTCAAGTATGATGGCTTTAATTTGATTCAATTCAAACATACACACCAATCCTCTATCTCTTCCCTCGGTTCCTCTTCCCTGCCAAACACAACACTTGTCTCTTCCCCCTCATCCAAGCTTCCTGTGTAATTAAAGTTATCATTGACTCCTGCCTTCCTTCATCCCCATGCTCAGACTGTTGTCAAATCACTCCTCCTGCACACTGTACACAAAACTAAGGCCTGTGCCCAAGCCACTAAATCATCCCTTGCCTAAGTCTCCTTTCCAGCCTCCATTGTGTGGTTTCTACCCCACCTGGGTGCACCAGTGTTTGTATCTATCTCCCCCTGCCCTCCCCCAAAGCTCCATCTTTGCTCTTCATGCCTGAAAATGTTGCTCCTAACTACTGTTGGTTTGATCTTTTCTTACATTCCACCTCAGTCCTTTCTCTCCTTTAACAACTGTAGTGTCACCACCTTCATACTCCGCTGTTCCTTGTACATCCTCTCCCACACCCTGAAGCTCCTGTGCTCCATGCTCCCCCATCACACATCAGCCCATCACCATCACATCACTCCCTGACAGTTATCCCCCCAGCTCAGCCTGACAGGTGGCAGTCCAAGCCACACAAATTCCAACCACGTCCTTGCCCGGTTCCTCCTCCTCTCTCTGATCTTCTTATTAGCACTCCAGTTCTACCTGATGGTCTCTGAACCACACCATGGGACCTTCAGCTTTCTTCACACATCCCCAGATCCTCAACACAGACCCTCAGTTCCCTCCTGGCTGACCTGGGAACCGCACATGCTGTCATTCCTTCTGTGGTACAAGCACACCCTGCCTGGTGCCTGCCAGTTGGCAAAGCAACCTAACAACCTACCTATGGAGATATCGCTGCAGCTTCCACCTCCTGGCAGACACTGCTAGGAGACATCTCCTACCCAGTGGCTAATTCTTATAAATAATGTAGACATTTAATATTTGAGACCTCTCTGACCCATCTGTTTTGGCCACAATCCCTTTGCAGATCCAAAAGTTAGCAGCAGTGGAGAAACAGATTGCTTCAGTCTCATTTCCTTAGGAAACCAGGCCACAAATACAGAGTCAAACCACTCCCAACCCATTTCCATCTTTTAAAGCTCCTTTGAATGAGCTCTGTACCCTGGAAAGCCTTAGTTCCTTTAACCTCTGTGGCAAAGGCAGAAGCATCAATCCTCAGCAGCAGACTGAGGACTCCCACGGTTTGATGTAGCAGTTGCTATGTTTAAAGGTACCGAGATGTGTTCCTGCAGTCTGGACTAAAGGAACACACACCCTCAGGGCACAGGGAAAGGCAAGAAAGCAGTGAGATTAACCAGCAAGTTAGGAAAAGCTCACGTGCAGCACTAAACAACCAACCACAATAGCCTAACAAGTCTCACACTGCTCCATGCTGCAGGTCTTCATCAATTACAACAGCCTTGGAAAAGGACAAAAGAGCAGCTGTAAATAAATCACTGAAGAGTCAACTAATTGTGCAACAGGAGGCAAAAATCTAAGTAAAAGGTTAGTCTTCCTAAAGAACAGGATAAGGATTAATGCTGAAAATCCTCTAATCCTATTAGGCATGGCAGCAGCAGCAATCCCCAGTCTGAACCACTATGAGCACTTCTGATCATTCTTTGTCAAAAGGGACCGGCAGAGGCCAAAGGGAAGAGAAGGGAAAGGGAAGAGCATGGAAGTGCTGGGGAAGATCCCCAAGAGTGACTGTAAATGCCTCAATTGTTTCTTTTGCAAAGATAAACAGTAGAGGTTATTCACTCCTACTTCTGATGCAGTGTAAGGGGATGTTAACTGAATCATAGAATCTTAGAATGGTTTGAGTTGGAAGGGACCTTAAAGGTGACCCAGTTCCAACCCATCTGCCATGGACAGGGACACTCCCATTGGATCAGGGTGCTCAAAGTCCCATCCAACTTGGCCTTGAACACTTCCAGGAATGGGACAGCGACAACCTCCCTGGGTAAATCAAGAGAACAAAGTTCAAAAAGGAGAGGAGAACCCCTAGATCACCAGGAGTTCATCTATGGAACTGAATAACTCTATTTATTTATATAATTACGCTACATAGGATTTGGGGTTTAGTTTTGGTTTTCATAACTCAAGTTTATCACTAAATGAGGTGGCAAGTTGTGGCTGCCCCGTCCCTGGAGGTGTTCAAGGCCAGGTTGGATGGGGCTTTGAGCACCTTGATCCAGTGATAGGTGCCCCTGCCCATGGCAGGTGGGTGGAACTGGATGGGCTTTAAGGTACCTTCCAACCCAAACCGTTCTATGATTCTGTGTCACAAGTACACCAGCACAGTGCTGTCCACATCCCAAGCCATCCAAGTTTCACTCATCTGGTTACTGTTCCACCAGCAGTGTTTGGGCTGCCCAAACATTTAGAACACTGTGTTACTGCAATACAAATAGAACAGCCCTTATTTTGCCCATAAATAAAAAATGTTTCCATATCATCGACACAGAGCAGCCAGGATGGCAAACTTCTGCACACACAGAGGGATGGACACATTTAGGAATCACTGAAATATGTCCTGTTTCCTCAACATGTTCACTGGCGAGTGCACGCTTCTTAGCATGAAGCAGCAGCTGAGCTGTCACCACGCCAGCATTCCTCACACTGAAATCACCAAGAAGGGTGCCAGTAGGTTTGCATTCCTTATGATCAGTCCTAATTAATGTTCACACTCTGCCACAAATTAAAAATAAATGGCACAGCCTTTGTACCAAGGGTTCCCAGTTTAAATCCAACAGCTGTGGAAGTGAAAATAAGCAGCACACAAGGCCAAGGAAAGGGTTAACACGAGCCCTTTGACAGGCCAAATGTCTGATATTCAAGAAGGGACTGGGCTGCAGAGGAGACTCCAGGCTTATGTTCCCTGGGAGATGTTTCCTGCAGATTCTTTGTAGTCTTTTCTCCAGCAGAACAGGTCCTGCACGGTGGCTCCAGGGCAGCCATGAACTTGCCCATTCAACTGAGGCCATCCTCATCCTGGGCACCAAGAGATGTGGATCCCCATCCATGCTGGTCTGACGCCCCAAAACGGTCGAAGAATGCAAGGGTGCACAGCACCTCAGTGGCAAAAGCACCTCCCAAGGACAGGCCCTGACACCGCTGAGATGGATCAGGCTCACTTCAAACTCCATCTGCAACTGGAACCAAACATCCTCACTTGGTTGATTCAGCACTGCTGAGGAATACCGTGCAGCGGTGCCCTGTCCCTCGGCCAATCGTGCTGCCTCTGGGGGTAGTAACAAGGTGCAAAGCTCCACTTGAACGGTCACCCAGTGCATCCCTCTGCTCTGGGAGACTTTCCTCCCCACCTCCTCGGCTGGTGGTCTGCCTCGCTCTTCTGACCTGCTCAGAACTTGTCCCCATGAGCAGTTCTGAAGCAAACACAGTGCTGAGGAAATAGGGGCAGTCCCAGGGGAACTCGGCATCTAACACAGAAACGCTTCCCGTCCAGAACCACCTCCGACTCCTCAGCCACAAGCAAATTGCAGACTTTGTCTTGGTTAACGTAACCCAACGGCTGGTGAAACCTGATCACCTCTCTTGGTGGAACTACAGGGTAAAGGGGTACCCGGCTGTCCTTTCAGCAAAAATAGCAAGAGCAAGGGCCGTCCTTGACGCTTCTAATTTAAGCAGCCTTGATCCTCCCAAAGCAGCGCATACTCATCTCCAGTTGACATCGCCTTTTTTTTCCCCCTCGGCCAGGGCACTCCTCACAGGCACAAAGAGCTGAAGAGACACCGCAAGGGGCACAGGTGGAGGAAGTGGCCTTGGCCAGCCCAGAGCTACCACACAACTACTACATTTACTCAAGGATGAGATCCTACACCCAGGCCTTTCTAAAGGCAGAAAACATAATTTCCTTTTCTTGTTATAGGCAGAAGGTGAAAATGCTAAAATTAACAACACTACTGATAGAGAGACCTTGTAAAATATTTGAATCATTAAGATAGTGCACATGATGCCTACTCAAACCTAATGTTCCTACTAAACCTACCAGAACTAAGGGTCTCACAGAGATGATATCCATGACATCCTTGAATGTCATAGTTAAAGCCCAAAATAGGTTAAGCAGGTACTTCACCCTTCCCAGAGCTATGGTTCCAGGCTGGCTTCAAGCTCAGGCACAACTGCATCGTTTTACACTAAGTTAATGCTTCCAAATTTCCTCTACAGTCCTTCAGAACAGAAAAGGCTTGTGTAGCTGCGATAAAAACACCCCATGGCTCTGCAGCTGTTTTGGGAAGCCAGTCCATTGCAGGTAGATGGCTTACTAAAATGCCCTGTTCTACTTCACCCTGTGTCCAGTGGAGCTGCCCAGCCCGGTGCAAAGTGCTGCTGATGAGCAAGGGGAGTTTGCCTCTGAGGCAACACTTTAAAGAAAGGGGCTTAGGGAGAATTTGTGTGGGGTCCCCACCCACCAGCGAGAAGCTGTGGGTTGATAGGAATGCTGCACCCCACACACACCATGAGGCTGCCAGCAGCTGCGGGTCACAGATTGTGTTTCATGGACCTCCTCAGAGGCATTTGCCCTGTTGCTGCTCCTCCCTTCTCTGTGCTTCAGGACCACAGGGCTTTCTCCTATAGCTTCTTTCAGACCCTTTCTGGGGAGAAGTAATTCATCAAAGTGTGATACTAAGGGCAATAAAATCTGTGCCTTTTAGAGAAGAAAACATTCTCTGCTATGTGACCGGGTCAGACTTTCACCCCGCTTCACCGCTCCAAACAGGCAGGGCTTGCCATCTGCGTGCCCCCGGTGTCCTCCCTGTCCAGTACTGACCACACTGCTCTTGCTTCGAGAGCCCTGTCTTTTTCCGAGCCAAACGGATGGCAATTTAAAAACTAAATGGTATGTTTGAGATGGGAAGGGCTGCTTTTCCTGACTCTGGAGAGGGGGATGTTTATGTGGAAAAGGGCTTTTTTAGAAGCACTGACATTATATCGCAGAGATGACAGATGGTTTAAAATCTCTATTGTGAGTTAGCCTACAGACTTATGGTAGGCTTGTGATACAAAAAGGAACAGAAAGAGGCACATAACCTAGCCAGACTAATTTCTAGTCTATAAATGGTGTAAAATATGGACTGAGTATCAACAAAGCAGCTCTGCATTATTTTCAGACAAAACCACAACAATCATGATGCAAGTATTATTTTTGAGTTATTTTAACTGATGCTACATGACTAAACCTTTAGGAAGCATAAACACATAAGTCCCATTTTAGAGCATAATCCTACACTCTGTGTATCCTAAAACTCAGTTCAGGTCATGGAAGTCTTTCACCATCAAACTGTAAGTGCTACCACTGGCTGAGGAGATGTCAAGGAACAAAAACTCTCCTGTTTGTCTATTCCTCACTGGAAGTCAGCTTTCGATTTCTAGTGTTGTACTCACGGGACAGAAAACAGGAATAAAAAATTAAATGAAACTATAACTCATCCAAATCAATTGCAACGTGATCTCCTTAGAGTAACGTTACTTCAGCTTCCCAGGGACAGAACACTACTAGAAAGGTGGAACTACGCAAGCAAAATTAAACCAAGAGACCTCTTTGGCCCAAATATTTAGCATGAGAAATGTTGATTTCACACAGGTTACCAATGGTTCAGACAACTGACACAAATCGAGCAGTCCCGAGGCTGTACCCGAGATCTTCCCAAGCTCCTGGCAGCTGGAAATCCCAGTTAGACCTCTGCACTGGCCAAGGAGAGCACTTTGGGATAGAAACAAATATCAGGTAAGGGCATGGCTGTCTTGGTGTAAAACAGCCTGAGGAGGAAGTCTTACTTCTGTCTGGACATGTCTATAAATACGCTAGCAAATTAATAATAACAGCAGAACTCCTTCCATCACTAACAGACCGTAACTTCTTGTGTATCTGAGGACTCTACAACACAAACCTGAAAAACCAGAACATCAGACTTTGGAGGGACCCATCACTTCGAAAGCACGTGGGACTCAACTCAGTCGTAAGCTCTGTGTTCCAGAGCTGGTGTCTAACTCCTGGTTAAATGAGGAAAAAATAAAACACCAAACGCATCTCTAAAATATTTCTTCTCATTTTGATAACACATTTCAAAGAGGGATTTAAAAGAGAAGTGTAAATACTACTGACCTGAGTGTCAAAGTCGACTGCACTTCCATTGATTTCTAATTGTTTTTCTTAGTGTTTTATCTCTATTTTAAATAAGAGCAGTGAGACCCAGCTGAAATTACACAGGACACTCATGTCAGAGAGATGAACGGTACCCCGTTTCCAGTTCCCAGTTTAAAGCAAGAGTTTAGGAAAACCAAGGCAAGATGATTCTACAGGTAATGTCAGACTATTCCAACCATCTGAATGCTTTCATTAGCCCAGGAATCAGAATGCCACATGCTATATATAACAGCTGCCACATTGCAGGGAGTTCACAGGCCGCGCAAACCACATTTCTCTTTATGGTACACAGACACACACTGGTATTTCTGCTGGGTACTGTAACAACATTTTAGGGAGTGGCTGGGCACCTGCTTTATTTACCAGGACCTGCATAATTTCTTTTAAAAAAGGAAAGAAAGGAAAATAGACACTGTCATACAGCTTGAAAAAGACAGACTTCTAGCCTTTTCTCATATGCATTTGACAAGGATTTCTAGTTAATAAGAGTTCCTTCCTCTAGGGTCTTTTCTCATTTTATTCATCCTTTTTAATCCCTCCACTGTATATGGCTAATAACAGCATCTTAATGAAATGCATGGTACAGCTGAGATAAACTAGGAGGGAGACACTTCCAGCTGGAGCTGAACTGATACTGAGCAGCCTGCAGCCTGACCTAGATGTAAAGGAGAGGAAATGAGAAGGAAGTCAGCCACGGATCACTAATGAATAACTAGAGCTTCTGGCTACACCTCTGAATCCAGCTTCAACTAACACTAAAATTATTCATCTCTAATTAAAATAAATTAGAAGAAAAATGACCATTTAGTGACAATCCTAAATCACAGTGTTAGGATAAGTGATAAAAACCAGCAGGGATGGGAACCTAAACAATACCTTGAAGCTCTCTTGAAGAACACAGAAATATTGGAATTTAGACACATCTCCTCAGCACACCGGGATGTTTCTTAAAACACAAGGCTTCTCTTCTAACTCTGGAATCTATTTACATCTATTTTCTATCTCCACCTCTACCTTTCCTACATCACAATTCATTCCGTAATTGAATATCCTTCTGCAATAAAAAGACAATTCTTTACCTGCTCCTTCCAAATAATTTTATCTCTTTAAGTATCTCCTGGGTTTCTAATTCTTAACCAACATTGCATTTCTTTGTCTAACTTCTGGTGTTTTCCTGAAGCTTAACAGGTTAAACACTTTCCAAGGACACCAAGGACTTCAGATCACAGTCCCTTTTGTGTTTTAGAAAGTGAACTTTGGGTCTTGAACTAAACACAAGGCAGAAAAAGGAGGTTTTTTTAGCTTCCACCAATTTTCATAGCACAACTACTATTCATCTCCATTATGGTTTTTAACAACCAGCTATTACCTAAACTGCAGGAGAGACTTCACAGCAAGGACCAGGTACCTAGCTGAAGCATCTCACAGCACAGCAGTTCATAGTGAGAGCTTCGTGACGTCAGCTGGAAATGATAGGTTTTGGATAGAGAGCTTCCTAGGGTACAAACCTTTAGAGAAGCCTGAGACAATAGGTGGTCTTCAGTGATGACAAATATCTACAGGTTCCATTGACCGCACTGGAAATCAAATGGTGAAAACCACTGGAAATCAGCAGCTTGGTCATAGCCCAGGTGGAGCCAATGTGAGATCTGTAAAGAGATGTCACAATTTCCAGGCTATGCTTCTGTGCTAGCGTTTATTACCTCCATCACTGCACTTTGACAATGGCGCTCTGTGAGTGCAGCTCAGTATTGCCAAGGCTCTCATTTGTTCATTTAATCTCATCAGGTGATTTCTTGGAAGTGATTACAGAACATCTCAGTTCAAAATAAATTCTCAGACTCAATGGATTCTCAGAAAATAGCACCCAAACCATCTTGCAGGTTCAGAGTACAGATCAAAGGATGTGATGCATATACATGTGTTGTGTGTGTGAGTGTGTATATATGTGCGTATTACAACAGTCAGAATTTCAAATCTGGTCTCATGACTTGGTAAAGAGGTGAAGAGTTTTTAATGCTTCCAGACAGCAATACTGCTACCCAGACACTCAATATTCATTCTGACAGAAGATGCCACACTCCCATTTGCATTCAATCTTTATCTCTCCCAGGCTTCCCATATTTTTCTGATTTTCAGGCTTCAGCTGAGATCATTAGGGAGTAAAAGGGATAAGCAACGCCACTCTGCTATTCTGCATTTCCCCAGACACAAATGCGCTCAGATCAAAGACTGTGACACAGGCACAGCTCCACTCTTACCCCGTGAGGAACACCTCTTTGTTTAGAGTTTGGATAAAAAGCCAGTGCATGGTACAAGTCAAACCAGTAAAGGCTTTGCCCCTTATCTTTCTTTTGGCTTAGCAATTTCACCTCCTTTCCCTTCCCACCCTCTCTCACACACACCTCACAGCTGGCAGCTACTCACCATATAAAATGAAATATAAACTGAGGCTTAGGAGCCAGATGGCGACGTCACAGAAATAACTTTAGAGAGAACCAAAGGAAAAGACAGCCAATGCTTCCAAGCCCATTACAGAGATTTCTCAGCAAGCAGCTGCTTGAGAAGGCAGCTTGTACTTTCAGTGGGAACGCCCACGTTGCCTGCTATCCTATGTAGGCTTTCCCATCACTTCTTATTGCCCGCAACACTGCTGGTTCAAATGCCACAGGCCAGTGCTTGTTCTCCTTCCCAGGCAAGAAGATTCACACAGAATGACGACAGCACTGCAAGTGCCACTTGCCAGAAACAAAGCATTGCTATTTGGAAATCAAATGGTTAATTGTCTCAGACACAATCTGTAGCTGTATAAAACGTGCCATGAGAATTGTGTCTTCACAGACTTCACCCACTTAGGGACTGACTGCCCAGAGTGAGGTTTCTTGGTTTCAAGAATATACCTAAAGCACAATAGTGTTTGAATAGGGATCTGATTTGTCACAGTCAAGCATCCACAAACCTCAGCAGAATAATAATTGAAAAAGCTATTCCAGTGTCTGTACAGTATCTGAGTACAAAAACCTCAGGACATACTATAGCAAAGAGAGGAAAAATACCCAATCTATAAGTAAATCCTAGAGAGGGAAGGGAAAAAAAAAGTAAGATATTTTAGAGTGGGTTTACATGAGATTAACTATGAATCATACATAAAACACAAGGCTAGCAAACTGGTTCAGTTTCCAGGACTGTGCAAAATCTGGCATAGTATTTATGTGTTTAAAATGCATTTGCTGCACCGTAGGCAGCAAGCAAGATCTTTCACCCTGGCTGTAGGTAGCCTATTAACCAGCTCCGCTCACTCTGCAGTGATCTAGGAATAACCTGTAGAGATAAGCACAAAGTCTGCATCATGTCATGTGTGTCACATCCCCCGGGGCCCTGGAAACGGCTGTCAGCGAGCCCTTGGGATTCCCAAAGCCTGCAAAGCAGCACTGAAAGGGATTTAGGACAGCCAGGTTCAGGGATGCAAGCTAAGAGCTAACAGCAGCAGGCTGTGCTTTGCTAGCAGGATGCAACATCCAGCACCCTCTGTAACAGATCTTCACACAAGGGTATGAGGAAAAGCACGAGGGACAACACAATTCCTCTGTCTGATACAACTAAAGTAGATTTTAATATATACATGCTTGGGTGGCCTGCAATAAGGTATAAGGATTCTTTAGAATGAATCTAAAGAGAAGGTGGTCATGCTCTTCATTCTCAGCTTTCAGTGAGTGTTCATGCTTAGCAGAGAGAAGCTCAATAGCAAAGCTTGACAGTGAGTTCCAGATCTGAGGCCAGAGATACCTCGATGACAGGCTTTGGGATGGCCCATTGGATGGGCTTTGGCTGCTGAAGCAGAGGCAAAGCCATGTGCCAACCTAGTGATGGATAAAATGAAAGAAAGGATAAAATAACTGTCCTGACAGTATCGTGTCTTTGGAAGCCCTGTATCCTCCATCCGTCACCACTCAAAGGGCAGTTTAACTTGAGTCTCATAAGGAACAGAAGTTCTCTGTTATCTTGAACTGGTCTATTTCTGCCCTATAATACTCAATCTTCTAGGATCCAGCAGGTACCCTCAAAAAGCCCTTCACCATTCTGAGCTATAAACACAACCTTGGGATTCTGACCTGGGTAGATTTATACCACTCACTTCAGCAGAGTGCACCAGTTAATACAACTGGAAGCCCTCTTATTTTCTTAGGGATGAGAAAATGATTGAAGTTTGCATTGAATCAGTGCTTTCCAGCTATTTATTCCCTCTGCCTGAAGAACACCCACCCTTGATCCTTCAGGTTTACCACAAGCCAGGACTTTGAATTTTTGTGGCCATTGTTGCTAATATTTGGCAATGTACCACTTGCTCTACTTCCACGGACAAAACAGAGAAGCTGAAATTATTCCATATATGAACTGATGTTTTCCCCTCATATAGTGCCGTTCTCTTGTTAGAAGGTTACACTGAGAATTTCTCTATTAAATTCCACCTTTTCTGTTTGGTTGCTCACTTTTCATTTCACAAGGACTCTGTAACTCTGATCATGTGCCTGTAAGGCTTTTTAAGCATGTAAAATTATACACTTATTTGATTGCTAGATTAGAGGAAAAGGGGTGGTGCAATTCCTGTTGGACTCTTGGAAGGGACACCTCCCACTGGATCAGGGGGCTCAAAGTCCCATCCAACCTGGCCTTGAACACATCCAGGGATGGGGCAGCCACAGTTTCTCTGGGCAACCTGTGCCACGGTCTCCCTGCCCTCACAGGAAAACACTTCTTCCCAAAATTTAATCTAAATCTCTCCTCTTTCAGCTCAATACTGCTCCCTCTCATCCAATCCCTGTACTCCCTGAACAAGAGCCCCTCCTCAGCTTCCCTGTAGCCCCCTTTCAGTACTGGAAGGCTGCTCTAAGGTCTCCCTGGAATCTTCTAAGTGAATGTGTGGTTACTCAGTTGTCTCTAAGAGCTCAGGTGCTAGACCGTCACTACAAACTCCCACCTGACAGCCAGCTGTTACATCATGTACAAGGATCTCAAATGCTATCCAAATATTGATGAAACAAGCTTAATCTGACTCTGTGAGACAGGAGACTATTGGCACAGACACAGGGATGGGTAGTAATGTACAGAGACGCAAGCAGACCTGTTCAGAACTGCCCATGGAGGTCAGTGTTACGGACACAGGACAGTTACAGCTACACACACCCACAGACAGGGATGTAGCTATGAGAGAGATGATAACCTGAGAAAGGATCACTAAGTCACAGTTTCTCCCTAAATCATGAGAGTCAGCAGGGGAACGATTTGATTGATTGCATTCTGACAGCTGTGAAAAGAGGTGAGCACAATGCAACAAACACCAGAAAAATCCCAACACTTATGCAGGCAACTATTTATTCTTCTTTCATTGTCTGTGTTTTAAGGTATCTGTTTTAAATAACAGCTTCCTCTACATTCAATCCTACAAGAAAGATCTTCTCTGTATATAGGACAGCAGAGTGTGTTGCCATGGAAATTATTATGATCTACTTAAATTCAACAAATCCAGCCTTATGGGGTCTATTCCCCCAAGTATCTCAATTTAATTATTAATGTTCTTTCTAAATAGCAGTATCTTTCTGTTTTGAATGAAATCCCTTATAAGCAGAGTGCAAACAATAAACCTGGAAAGTAGAATCGTTTGTTCAGCTGCAAAACAGGTGGAGTTAAGCCAGAAGAGATGCAAACAGCCTCAAAGGTGCCCTGGCAATATCCTTCCACTCAGACCTACATGGACCACTTGGAAGGGAGAAAGTCTCATTCAGTGCCTGTGTCAATTATGCCCCAGCCTCTCTGCTGGGATTTCCAGCAAAAAATACCAGCTAGGGTGGTGGTTTTTGCAGAGGCAGACATTCAGTGGAATCTAAACACCAACCATCAATTCATTTCCATAGTCACCAGTCTTGCCCTCATTCTCCAGATGTGCAAGCCCAGTGAATCCATTGAGCCTTTTCCCATGAAATATACCCCTAAACCCAAAGCCATTAAACATCAGGGCAGCTCCAGCATTGGTCTTTCTCCTCCAAGTGTCACCGTGAATTCTGCAGGTAGATTTTAGGAGCTAGATGGTGCCACTCAGGCTGATCTAATATGTGATAATTTCTTGTGGGTCACATAATATCAATGGTTCATAAGTCTCAGTTTGGAAATGCACAGACACGTGTCCTCCCAAATCCTGACCAGAAGAGACAGTGGGACAAGCAGAACCATTCTATGAGCAGGAGGAGGCTCAAGGGCTTTGAACCGCTTGTCCAGTAAAAAGCCCAAGGCAGAGCACGGCCCTGAGCAGCCCTGTGGGAACTGCCAGAGACAGAACAGTGACCTACTACGGATATTTAACATGACCTGCAGCCTCCGTGCCTGCTCTCCTCACACACTCACAGCAAGCATCAGGGCATTTGTGCTGGGACATCGAGACAAAGGTAGCCATGAAATGTTGTGATGATAGGAGAAGGTCATCTTCCTGCGATTGCTCTGCTCTTAGTCTTGACCAAGTACTTCCCCTCTCTCCTCCCTAAAAGGATACTCCTTACCAAATGCTGTTCCTCCATCAGTGCTTCTCAGGGGCTGACAGCCAGGAGAGCTCTGCCAGAGAAGAGGCAGGTCTATGCAAAACATCCCAGAGCATCCCTGAACCATAGGCCTAGAAATTTCAACTCAAAATTTGTATTTACATTGCCCCTTCAATTTTGCAATCTGGCCTCAAGTTGCACCAGGGGAGGTTCAGATTAGACACTAAGAAAAATTTCTGCACTGAAGGGGTGGTCAGGCAATGAAACAGGCTGCCCAGGGAGGTGGTGGAGTCCCCATCCCTGGAGGTGTTTAAAGAATGTGTGGACAAGTTTCTCAGGGATCCAGTTTAGTAAGGTGACAGGTATGGTTAGACTCAATGATCTCAAAGGTTTTTTCCAACCAGGAGATTCTATGTTTCTGTGATACTCTGGAGATTGTTACTCATGCTCACACCAGGCTCTATCGCATGTAAAGCAGAACTGATGCTTTAGATGGCAGAAGTTAACAATAAACATATTTTACAGGTACCAAATCAAGAAAGAATAAATAATTTGCTCTCTTCCCACAGTGAGTTTGCAGCACTGCTGAATCCAGGCTCTTGGTATTCTTATCAAAACCTGCAGCACAAGTCCTTTCCTCCTCCCTCGTACAAGGCTGGTGATTGGTCATAGGCCTGCCTCCAAAATATGAGGCAAGAAATGCCTGTCAGCTTTTGGCTGTCCTCTAAAATCACTTATTTAGAGGCTGGAAACAAGAAATAGAACAAATGAGCTCAACTGAGCTGAATGAAAGGAAACAACAGTAGGAACTCAACAGAACAGAAAGACTCTTGAACAGAAGCTGCAAGCGTTATTTGACGCTGCTACCATTGAATTGCTTGGTAGACTTGAAGGCAGGGTACGTACATCAACCTGGTATCCCTGGGACATGTCCAAAAAGGCAAGAAATTCCAGACATGAGGAGCATTCTTCCTAGCTCCTCACAACAGGTTTTTCAATACTGATTTTGTTCTCCTGTAAAACCTGCCATTTTGGAAAGTAAGAGATGTCTGTTGGCTCCATGAGAGAGAAGGGGAAAAGAGAGATTGCAGCTTTATTGACTGGTTGATTGATTCCCTCTTTGGAATTGATTGTTTATCTACCAGCAATCACTGCATTGGCTGTAAGGGACACAGCAAGTCAGCAGGCAGCATTTGAAGAAACAAACCTTTACTTAGTATGACACCAGGCCGGTGCCCCCAGCTGTCCCCTGTTGCTCCCAAGAGTCAATGCCCAACTTGACTCCTAATTCTCCATATAAATGTATGTCCCTTCTGCAACATAAACCTTGCTCTTCATTTCTACCTACTGTACAACCAACTTCTCTTTTTTCGGTACCATCTTTGCCCTTCTGACTGGCTGGCAGCTTTTACCAGCCTGCAGGCCACTGCTTTACCACCTACATCAAATTAAAACCCCTCATCCTCCCCTTCTAGATCCTCCAAAACGTGTCTACAAGAAACAAAAAGCAAGGCACTCCACTGAGGAGATGTGCCTGCTCTGAGGTTTGGATGAGAAGACAGAGTAGTTCTGTGTATGGAGTTGGGGAAGGTACCACCCATGGTGGTGCTGGCACGATGCTCCAGGGCAGCAGAGCCTTCCTGGGTCCTGCCAGCAGAATGAGCAGGCGTGTCTGGTTATCTCAGTCCCTCTCTGCAGAAGCATTCGTGTCACAGAAAGATAAAACACAGTTTGCATTTTGTCACTTACTCTAGTTCATTCTCACCACTCTGCTCACCATGTGTTTTGCCTGTACTTCAACAGTTTCAATGAGCAGCTCCTCAGAGTAGGCATCTTGCCTTACTATACACCAAATATATGCCAAAACAGATCATGAGTACTGTACCAGTAAGAGAGTCACAAAGAAACTACCAAGGAGCACAGAATCAGCCTCATAAATGATTCACCTAAAGGGCAGAGTTGCATTTATTCATATATTATTTATTTTTATATCACTACAGAACTTAGGAGAACCAACCAGAGACTAAACCCCATTGTCTACGATGCTGTAAAAACAAAAATGCTAAATAAGAGTTCATGCTCAAAGAGTTTCCAATTTAAATAGCATGCGAGTGATACCTAAAATATCATAGAATCAGAGTGCTTTGGGTTGGAAGGGACCTTTACAGGACACCTTCCTCTGCAAAAGCTGCATATGATTAAGTTCAAGAACACAGATGGCTTAAGTGATATTTTGCCCTGTAAGTGTTGTGCCTACAAAAAGCCCGACGACATGGACGCATCCCTCCAATGAGCCATTTCATCTCACAAGGCCTATCTGAATGAAACCTGCTGAGCAGCCCCAATCAAGTCAAGTGCTGAGTCAGACAAAGACTTGGATGCCAGCTGCCTAATGAGGACACAAAAGAAATTTTGATATACAAAGGTTCTACAGCAATCCGAACAGGCCGATATTTCTGCAGCACTCAATTCGTCACCTAGACTGAAAGTTCCCAAGATACCCCTCTGTCTGCTGAAAACATGGAAGCAGAAAGACAAATGCACTTAGTACCTAGCAGCAATTGCTCAGTAAGAAATACGATTACAGAATCACAGAATCATAGAATCATGGAATGGTTTGGGTTGGAAAGGACCTTAAACATAATCTATTTCCAACACCCACACCACTCCCACCACGGGCAGGGAAACCTTACACTGGTTCAGCTCACTCAAAGCCCCATCCAACCTGGTCTTGAACACCTCCAGGGATGGGGCAGCCATGAGACCTCTGGGCAACCTGGGCCAGTGCCCTCAGAATATTTAAGCCTTTGGTTGTTTGACTGCTTCAGATAGCATCTATTTACGCCTGTTGCCTTGTTCTCCCCTTCCCACACCTATCACAAATCCATAAAACAAGCCACAAACACAATGCTCAATTCCCTTGATCAGATCCCCTTTCATTAATTTATTGTTAAAGGAACTTGAAGGGGAAATACATTACTTGTTACAGTGGGTCTTTTGTAGAATACTGGACACATCACTTGATTTCTCCGTGCCCCTGCGCTCTTACCAGTAAAACAACAGTAAAAGTCATTCTGGTGACACAATACTTGGTAAATTAAAGCTCTGAAGTGTTTTAATACAGTGGAATGGAAAGGTACCCACAAAGGCCAACACTGCACTACAGCAGCTGTGAAGGCCAAGCCCCTGGCTATATTCCACAACTCTTAGCTATATTCCACAACTTCTAGTTTGGTAAAACGTCCTTCCTTTCCAAACCAGCACCAGCCAAATCTGCGATGTGCAGGCAAGAAAACCTTCCCCTCTGGGGCAAAGAGCATTTCCAGCACATCTGTGCCCGTGCAGGGAAATCTGGGTCATGGTTGCCGAGGCAGCAGGCAGCGTTATCCCCTGCAGTGCCTTCAGCACGGTCACATTTCACACGAAGGGCAAAGCAAATGTCGCACCTGTGCTGGATGCTCCTCTGCCAGTTACTGTCACCAACAGGTCCTGTCCCCTCGGGAAAGCCATAACGGCTGCGGCACAGATGCACGTGGTGGTGGCTGAGCTGAGCTGGGAGTCACACAAACCACTTGCACTTCACGCAAGGGAGAGCAGCAGTGTGAGACTGCAAGGTCGGTTTCAGAGGGTTTACACCACCTCATGTACAGGTGATGTTTCCTAGGGAATTCTGCATGGATGGCACGTGGTCTGCCCTTGCTGTTTCCCAGCTTCAGATGGTGTCAAAGAGTCCACTGCAAGCTCATCCCACAGCCTTAGCCAAGAGCTCACGCCACATGAGGTCCATTGCTGTATTTTCACACAATTTGGCATCACTGATGATGTGGCCTGTACAGAGCAATAAATACCAGGATCTTTCATATCACCTGCCAGTGCCAAGTAAATAACACAGACTGTGAAGAAGGACCTTCACACATGTGATATGACTGGATGAGGCTTTGAGCACCCTGATCCAGTGGGAGGTGTCCCTGCTTACAGCAAGGGAGTTGGAACTGGATGATCTTTAAGGTTCCTTCCAACGCAAACCATTATGTGATTCTGTGATGATTCTATACCAGCCAAGAGGCAAATGCTGAGCCATCAGTAACCAAAAGCACAGGGCTGTGTTAAGCCTTCATCAGAACAGCTCTTGCTCACTTGAGCAGACTTGAGTCTCTGCCTGCCTCTGGTAAAGAGGATATAAGTTATCCTTTTCTACCCTCCTATAATCTCTATGTTGACTTCTTTTTTTTTTCCCCTCCATTCATAAATCTCTTCAGACTTCCCATAGGCATGAAAAACAGGAGGAAAGACCTGGTAAGTTTCCCTAAATCGGAAATCCATTACTGATGCAGGCAGTGCCTTTTGGTTAAATCAATGTCTGACTCAGTAGCACTGTGGATTTACACCAGCTGAGATGGGGGTGGCCTGTCTCACCCACCCTTGCTAAAATGGCATCGCAGTAACCGTAAAAGAGAAAGCAGAGAAACTGTGACAAGAAAGGAAATTTCACTCGTCAGATTAAAGAATCCCGTGGTTCCCCTTTGGTGTTGTTCAGACCTTCCTACTTCCAGTGACAGCCAGAAGAAAGGATGCCTCTGATAAATCCCCCAAATCCCTGTCACTTCCACATAGGGTTGGGAATTCCCAGTGAACATATCTGAGGCTGCCACCCTATTTCACATCAAACCAGAAGAGATCAGAGAGGTCATTACTGAGAGACTGATTCAAATGAAAACAAATAATGGGGAAAAAAGCTTTACCAAGGCTGTGATTTTTCACCATGAAGAATATATTTAACCATTTTATAATAATTTGCAATGTACTGCTAAGCTCTCACAGTGGAATTCAAAGTCACACTGTATCATCTCAGCTATCAACGATCTGTCTGATTCTGCCTCATTTCTACTGACATCTTCTTCCTCTGCCATGTGTTCCAGACTGAAAGGCTTTCAACAGGCAATGTGATGCGCCGAACTTTCAGGATTGGAGCCAAACCCCCTATCTATGTTCTGCACGCTCCCAAGCACAAAAAGTTCCGTGTTTCTAGGAAAAGAACAGAATTTCATGCAAATACAACAGGCTGCATTTATATATACACACCACTTTTATCTTCAAAATGCTTTTAGACAGCTGCCAAAAGGTGCAGCAGGCCAGTAACCACCTGGGATCGTCAGTGCTGTGCACTGTAGCTGAACTGCACTGCACTAACAAAGACAGATCCCAAGTCCTTCTGCTAGAGTGGCCTCAAACACTTCCAGCAAAGAAGAATCCCCTTTGAAATGAGGAGCAATAAACTGTGAATGGCTGGACATGCCACTGATCCCTTCTGGTCTGTCTCAGGCAGACAAATTCAGTTCATTACACTTCGCAGATGAGGAAACTGAGATACAGGTGTTCCAGGATGTCCTTTGAGATGTACTTGGAGACGTTGAATAAAAAAAAAGGGCTGTGGATAATGGATAATGATGCTATTCCATTCCAGTTATTGTGAGAGACAAAGCAAGGAGTAACTTGCTGCAGCAGTCACAACTACGGTGATTCCAGGCAGCCCTTGGAGGAAAAGTTGCCTGTAATCTACTATCATGAGAACAAGAACATCCTTAATTTTGTTCTCATTGAGGCCAGTGAAGAAACTACGTGGACTTCAGCTGGATGAGAACTCTACTCCTAAAGCAAAAAGATGTCCAGGCACAGGATTATCTTTTTGTTTCTCATTTGTACAGTACGTAGTGCAGATCCTGACAGTAACCTTGTCTTTAACACACAGCTACGGCAGCACAGGATACTGTTCTGAAGTGCCTGTTGTTTCTTTTCTGTGGGTTACCAATACACAGCTCTACAGGCAGGACAGAATAAGCCAGCACTCCAGACCAGTGCCACCACAGAGTCCAAACATTGAAGTTGAAATAATGTAGGAGATGGGTTGCAGTAAGCTGTTTGACTTCATACTGAAGTGGGTTAGAAATGCTCACACTGTCCTGCAACATTTCAGAAATAGAAATTGCCAGGAAAGAGAGCGTAACAACCAAATCAGACATAATGGAAACAACAAAGTACCCAAGAGCCAAAGCAAAGGTTTGCTTTTGGTTTTAGACTCCTGCCTGTTAGCTGAGTTATACCAGACATAACCCCCACGGAGATCAGCAGAAGTCGTAAGAGCACAAAGCAATACTCACAGTGTGACTAAACCATACTACTTTCCTCATAATCCTTATCAGCTAGGAAGATTTCATGAAAAAAAAAAAAAACAACTAAAAAGGCACAAGCAGGGGAAAAAAGCCCAACCACGTGGCCATTCTACTTAGAGCACAGCTCTCTGTACTGGTGGATCAACTAGGGATTCATAACGAGGTAGGGAAACCAGATTAGACAGATTAAATCTTTGTCATGATCCTAATCTGAAGGCCACTGTGCACCAAGGAGTCCGTGACCCCCTCAACCGTTAACCTGAGGGGGAGCAGTTCCAGCTCAGTCTGCTGGCTTGTGTTGTGCAATCCTGCACCCCAGGATCAACTCAGCTATTTAATTGTAACGAAGGAGCCTTTAGGAAGCTGGTCACCAGCAATTAAACCACTTGCCTGTCCATGTCCATCTTCATCTAAAAGGATGGTATTAAGTTCTCCTGTGAAAATCTTTCTTATTTGGCAGTAGAAATGATTAATAGAATTGCTTTTTAAAGACAATCCTGTAATGGTCTCAAAAGACCCTTAATGTAAGGGATGCAAGATTATTTATATACTTTTTTCCTTTACAACATTAGCTCTAATAAATGGCATTTTAGGCAACACTGTACAGAGTTTGAGTTTCTTGCTGGGATCATTAACAAACCATCACCTCCTGGTGCAAAAGGTGGATATATACTAAGTACCAGTGCAAAGACAGTGGTGATCAAGTTTGGTTTGCTCTAGGTTTTCTTGCAAAATTATTTTTAATTATTACTATGATTACTAAATTATGAATATTTACATTGCATATTCACATTACTATTTTCTGTTGAAAGTCCAGTATAAGAAATAACTGGTACTGCCCCCTACACAGCTGCTTTCACACTGTGACATGCTACTCAGAGAAAGATTAAGGGAATGGGAGGGGTTGTATATTCAGCTAATTACCTGACTACAGGTGCAACTGCTCTGTGTCCCTGCCCCCATCAGATTTTACCCAGTCCGTGTGTCTTAGATGAAATCACCTGTGTGTATGTCCATGTGTCAAGGCAAGTAAGTTAAACTACCACCTCTCTATAGACATTTTGTTCTTGGATATTGGCTGGATTACATGATGACAGGTTTCTTCGATGTGAAAATCAGTAGAGAGGAAAGAAACGCAGCTTTGGACAATACATGCTACATCTCACATGTTGCTGTCAGAGATATCTGCAGTTAGACTGTTCAAGTTAATCATTTAAATATTTCACAGGCTTTCCAGAATGAAGTGCAAACCAAGTAACAGCTAGCAAGGGCTGCAGCTGAATACTGACTGTACCACCTCCAGGAGCTAAATTCCACTCTGGAACCCACAAAAATCTTCATATCTGATAGCCACTCAATGCCTCAGTGATACAGAGAGACAGTTAAGGTAACAATGAGTTCTCCTTTTGATGTTTCATCTCACATGGCAGAAGAGAAGACCTTGAAACTGCCTTTCTGGAACTACGCTGATAGTGCAACATCATGGCATGTTTCTTGCAGACAAAGAAAGTGCCAGGCCCTTGCAGACCCTCTCCAATCGCTTAAGAACACAACAGAAGCCCTCCTGAGTCTGCAGCGATGGGTACCGGACAGAGAAAAGCAGCAAATGATTAATCTGATCCAGTGTATTAACCTTAATCAGACACATTTCCAGAAGGTAGACCCGAGCAGCCATTCTGCTGCCCCACCTTAAGCATAAACTACTCCCCGACTCCTGGAATTTTCCTAGTAACATCAAAACCGATTTTTTTCTCCCTGAATCTCTCCTTAGGTGGGGCAGATGAATACACACCTCGAGCTTGCTCCATTTTCCCCTGTTGCCTGGGAAGAATTTCCAGGGAATCTCTCCATGTATTCCCACCCACAGCACTTCCAGCTATAGAAAGGCTGTAGGATGAGTGTGGGGAGCCACGCGCTTCTCCTCCCAGGCTGACAGGTTAAAGGGAAACCAAGAAGGTCTTTTGAGAGGGAAGGCAGCAAGTTGCAAGGAGGAAAGAAATATTTGCTAATTCTCCTACAGAAAAGACTGCAGAGAGCGGCTGGGAGACCCTGCGGCCGCTCCCCCCGCCCCAGCGCGGAGCCCAACAAAGCGTCGCTGCCCAAACCCAACATCCATTTTCCAACCATTTGATGCTCAAAATTCCTCCTTCCTGACTCCGAGCCCGTTCATTCCCGAGCATGGGCGATGCCACCCGCTCTCCTTCTCCCGTCACCTTGCGCAGCATTTTGTCCTCCACCCCTTGGGAAATTTTCCCACGCTGGAAAACACCGTTTCCCTCCTATTTCTTTTCTCCCTCGGGTGAAAGCACCATCCCTAACGACAACCGCCTGAATTTTAAGACGCGCCAACCGCAGATTCCTGGCAGGGGCGAGTGAGACAAGGGGAAGGCACGGACACCACAGACAGACAGACACGGACGGACGGGCGGATGGACAGAGGAACAGACGGAGAGATGGAGGGATGGACAGACAGACAGACGGACAGACGGAGGGATGGCCACGCAGCCACTCACACCACGAGCCTGGAGATGATCCATGAGACCATGGCGCCGGCTCTCCCGGCACGGAGGCTTCGCCCTCCCGGTCTCCTCTCCCACCGCCGCCGCCCGAGGGAGCGGCTCGGCCATCCGGCCCCGCCGCAGCGCAGCCGCACGGCAGGAGCGGCGCCGGGATTGGGCAACGCCACCAGGATTGGGCAGCGGCTGCAGGGCGGGGGGTGAGGAGGAGGAGCCGCCCCGCCGGTCCCCCATCCCACCGGCATCCGCAGCGGGAGCCCACGAGCGGGGTGGAGGGGGCGGAAGGGCTAGGAGAGGGCGGGGGGATGCGCCAGCCGGGCAGGGGTCCTGTCCCCATGCCAGGTATCAGACAGGGGTCCTATCCCCGCACTGCAGCATCAAGGAGAGATCCTCTCCCTAGACCAGGCATCGGGCTGGGGTCCTGGTCTCACATCATGGCATCGGTTACGGGTCCCTTCCCCACACTGCAGCACTGGGCAGGGGTCCCATGTCTGCACTGCCACATCAGGCAGGGATCTCGTCCCTGTGCCAGAGCATCGGGCAGGGGTTCCTTCTCCATGCCACACATCAGGAAGGGGTCCCATCCCCACATTGCAGCATCGTGCCAGGGGTAACGTCCCCATGCCAGGTATCAGGGAGGGGTCCTATCCCTGCACTGCAGCATTGGGCAGGGGTCCCATCCCCATGCCAGGCACTGAGCAGGGGTCCTGTCCCTATGCCAGGCATCCAGCAGGGGTCCTGTCTCCACACCACAGCATTGGGCAGGGGTCTCATCCCCATGCCAGGCATCAGATAGGGATCCCACGCCATGGTATAAGGCCGGGGTCCCATCTCCACACCAGGCTTTGTTCACTTCCGGACCACCGCAGCCAAGAGGGACACAAAGCAAACCCTGCCCCTGTTCACATCAAAGTAAAGACAAAGCTACAGCATGGTGTCAATGGGCTTCTTGGATCTACAGAAAAAGACAGACCTCTTTCACACTCCAAAGTTTGCTGGCACAGCCAACACGGGTATGAGCCGCACGATCCAACTGAATTCCATACTGCTGTCAGTGGTGACAGCCAGCAATCTCTCCTCCTCATTAGTTTTCATTAGGGGGCTTCATGGCTTCAACAGAGATCTTATAGCAGCCTTTCAGCATTTAAAGGGGGCTTATAAGAAAGATGAGGACAGACTTCTTAGCAGGGCCTCTTGAGATAGGTAATGGTTTTAAACTAAAAGAGATAACTTAAACTAGATATGAAGAAAAAAAATACAGTGAGAGCAGTGAGACACTGGAACAGGAGCTGGTGGATGCCCCATCCCTGGAAACATTCAATGTCAGGTTGGACAGGGCTCTGAGCAACCTGATGTAGTTGAAGATGTCCCTGCTCACTGCAGGGGGTTGAACTGGATGACCTTTAAGTGTCTGTTCCTGCCCAAACTATTCTACAGTTCTATGATTCTCTGCAGTCTCAGGTGGCAACAGACATCCTCACACTCCTGTCCATTTCCACAGGGGAATGATCGTCACACAATACCCATCCCCTACTTAACACCTTTCTTCTACTCAGCTCCAAGTCCTTCATGATGGGATCGTCTTTTATTGTGTAGGCTCTCTGGATGTGGTCTTGAGAAAACCAAGAGCACCCGTAGTCTTCAGTTAAAGCTGCAGGTATAGACATACATGTAGTTAAAGTTCAGCACCTCTAAAATTATATTCTAGGGGAACACATCCATCACCACACTGCTCCTCTCTGTAGTGGGTCTGTTCCTCCACCAGAGGGAACTTCCACCTCACGCTGTAACCTGTAACAAGCTGTTACCTGCTCACCCACCTCCCGGGGTTACAGCAGCATTTCTGCTGCAAACACCAGTACCTTCTGGTTACAGACAGGCTCTGAACCACAGCTGGAGGTGCGGGGCGACTACCAAACATTCCTGCCCCGGGGACTCCAAGGGCCTACAAGTGGCTACAAGTGGCAGCACTGCTACAACCAGCATTGTGACTGCTATACAAGCACCGCAAAGACAGAACTGGGTAGTTTGTTGCAATTAGCAACTGTAAATTAGCTGTCTTCTCCAAAGAAGATTGCTTTCTGGAAGAACTGCCTTCACTCCAGAAGAAGCCATTAGGCCATCTAGCCTAAACTGTATGGCAGTGACTCATCCTGTGCCTGTCTTGTCTGGGTATCACAGTCAAATGAATACTTGGAAATCTGTTATCCAAGACTTTTCCTGTATCAGGATTATTTAGGGTGAGATTTCAGACTGCGTGCTGGCACCCACTCCACCACACTATTACAGTTAATGATGTGACATTATCAGGTATAAAGCACAGATCCCTCTGCACCACAGGACACAGGACTTGCCACTTAGTACTTGCTCCATATTTCAAGCATAGAAAAATGGACCCACAGGAGAAGATACCAGATCACAAAGAGAGATAACACGGAGGACAACACCCAAAGCTGCAGCAAAACATTTCAGTGCCCTAAGAGTAACACAGCCTCATGGCTTCCTGGCTCCTTCCAGCCTCTTCCAGCTCACCGTGATCCCTGCTACTCCTGGTGGTCTCCATCACTGCTGACCTGCAGCTCTCTTTTCCAAGCAGCAACACTCAGAAAAGCCTCAAGATTTTAAATTCTGCTTGGCAGCTCTCTCTGACAGGGCTAAGCAGGAGACAGACCCCTCTTGTGCCGGTGCCTTGTGCACAGCTGACACAACCACCACCTGATGGTTGTTGACTGATTTTAAGCCTCAAATCATAGTATCATAAGGTTGGAAAGGACCTCCAAGATCATCGAGTCCAACCTAAAATGTACACAGATAGTGAACATGGCAGTCTAGGGATGGAAAACCAGTCAGTGTGAATGCAGGGAGCTTTACTTAAATAGCTATTTGGTAAATAGAGGGCCAAGGGGAGAAATTCAGCTCTACTGAGTCACCAGTGGAAGGGTGACAATGCCCCCTACCTACTCCTCATGGGTTGTGTCATTACAGCCCTGTGACTGCAAGCTTGGCATATGACATCCCATGCATCCTGGAAAGAGGCTTTGCTTGAAGGAAGCCTTTTCTTTGCTGTTGAAATATGTGATCCAGTCTATAAAGAGATAATGGAGAGACACAAGAAGAGTTAGGGCTCTAGGGAAGAGTTAGGGCTGTTATGAATCAATTTACACAGCCGGCTCAGCAGAGAGGCCGCCCAATGCTAGCGAACATTTTAGAACAGCTTTAGCAGTAGAAGAAGGTCAGGAAGTGAAAAATCCTACACAGATCACACCATTAGATGGTTTGATCTCTGTTCCCCAAACAACAAAATACACCAGCTTTGCTAATGCAGGCAGAGCCACCGCTTTTGCCCTCAATACTACGCAGCCTTCTCCAAGCAACTACATTTCCTGAGCAGCTCACAGCCGTGGAAAAGTCAGACCCCCCAATAGCTCCATCATAATCAAACTCATTCCTCTTTGGTGCAGGGTGAAGGGATGTCAGTGTCATGGCTGAACAACAACTGCCAAGCCAAGACTTCCTAGAAAAAGAAGAGTGGCTGACACATAAGCACGGGGCACTCTGTTACCAAATCTAGGGAAGGTCAGGAAGCAGCAAGTGCAGACAACTGTTATCAAGAAGAGATGTCCTCTAATACATCAAACCTACACGAGGCATTTTAGAACTGCTTGAGAAGAAGAGACAACCTAGCTAGGAAATGTCCCCAGATGTAGAGAGAAACATCAGACAGGAAAACGCAGCGATGTTGAGGTGCTGAAGTTCATGTAAGAAAACAAAATATAAATATATACAAACCACACACGCGACAGCAACACATGTATGTTGTACAGTATTGTTATAGTACCTAAAAAGCATCAGGAAGGCAAAGACAGTTTGATCAGGAAATAGATATTCTGCATGCCACCGAGGAACATAACTACACGCATACATACACACACATACATATAGTCCAACCATGAACACAACACCAACATGCCCACTAAACCACATCCCAAAAAAGCCATACCTACATTTTTTTTGACCACCTCCAAGGATGGTCTTCTACCCCCTGGAAGAGAATGGGTGATCTCTTGCATTCAGCTCCTGACTTCTACTTGGAAAGCAAAAGTATAAACAAACAAAAAACTAAAAAGATAGCGTGGACATTTAGAGCAAATTTCCAAGAAGAATGAAGCTCCTGAATATAGTTATGAAAAGGGGCCTCTCTCATGAGCATGGATGAGAAGGTTTCCCTCAGGGAGCCAGACAAGGAACGTGTGGGAGGCTATGGAGAGCCCTAATTATGTTAGAGGAAAGCTAAAGGACTGCTGCAGACTGGTCATGGCAGTTACTAGAGACAGGCTGTTTTCACAGACTGATATAATAAAAAAACTGAAGGCAACAAGAGAGGAAAGCAAAGTGGGCTTCTTTGCATCCTTTGCTGAATCACCTGTAACCACCCAATTCAGCATGGGAGGCACTGCTCTTCTTAGCAGTATCCTGTATAGAGGTGAAATTACTTAGCAATTACCAAAGCATGATGGCTTTGCAAAAACATGCTTTAATAACTGTACAAATGCTACTTCATAGCAACTTTTAATAAAAAGGATCAATTTAAATCCTAGCACAAACCAGGACGTGGCAACCGCAGGTTTCAGTTTCATGCAGAGCCCTGAGGGAGGCAGAAGGAAACTGGCTCCGCTGACACACCTGGCAAAGATACCTTCCCAGAGGAGCTGCTCAGAAGTACCTGCAGGTGAGCAGCAACCTCTCTGTGAGTGCACTCATTTCTCCAGGGGTTTTCCCATACTTCTGCCTGGGCTTTCCTCCTCCTCCCATACACCACAATACACCAGCCTCTCTCATGTGTGCCCTGTTCCGTTCCTCTCAAGGTGTGTAAACCACCCACTGCTTTATAACTGCTTTCTCCTCAGTTATAAATGCAAAGAGAAATGCTGGGTGTTAAAGCGCAGAACATATTAACCACACTGACACTCATACAACGTACAGTCATAAACATGAAATTCTGCCATACTAAGCTAGTTCCAGTCTTATTTAACTCTGGAAAAGTAAAAAGGATGTCATGGAAAACATGGATAGCAATTTTTTCACTGCAGTCAGGGTATATGAAAAACTTGCAGTATGATCCTGCTTCTCGCTCTCAGTATGTGGCAGCGAGAACAAGAATTAATTGTCTTCTCAGGGACAAAAAAGACTAAGCTCCAAAACCGAAATGGAAAAAAGGAAGAATGCAAACAGCTTAGATGCATCAGAAAAAAAGACAAAGGGAAAATACACCCACTGTGGTAAGAGTTTTCAAATTACCTTCCATAGGCCATTGACACAGGACCCCGTCTCTATAAACGCTGCTCTCTTTTTAAGAATTACAATATCTCACCTTAATGCCACTATTAACGAGACCAGATAACGGTTTCTTGACTGGTATCTGCTTACAGCTTACAAACGGCAGAGTGAGTGGTGTGGGAACAACATTTGGTACTGGGAAGCGGTAATATTCTAACGCCTTTCTGAACGAAGCGTGTCTGACTGAGGAAAGCAGCACTAGTTATTTCCACAACAGTGATCTGATCCGACTACTTAGCACAAAACTTCAAAAGGCTACAGCAGAAAATGGAAATTCAGATGCCTATAAGTCTGTACTTCAATATCACGAACTCCTCTATAAGGGCAATAAAGAGGAAAAAAGACAAGAGCCAACTAATGGGAAAAAAAAAAAAGAAGCCTTTTTACATGATCTCCATTCTCCATATTTGTCTCCAGCTGGAAAAATGCAAGTTCCAACCTCCTGAGCCAAAAGAAACATTTGCAAGCACATGTTCTCCCTTTGTCTTCCTCCACACTCCAATAAGAGACTCTCAACTGCAAGGTATGCAGGTGATGGAGTGTTCTCTGCATTCTCTTCTCCCTCTGACCCCATTTCAGCCACCCTCTGCTGAAACACTTCCAATGTCAGTTACAGCTCAGAGATTCACCAAGTACCGCTGAAATGAAATGGACAAAATGAAGCCAGTGAACAGCACTGCCAACAGCAGGATTGTGAAGGTACATCTATATCCCACAAGAAGAGCGTATTTAAACCACAGTTTCCCCAGAACTACCTCAAAACCACTCAGAGCACTGGTAAAGTTGTTGCTACAGTAACAGAGAGCTTGCTCTTAGACACGTCCTTAGTGTCCAGGGGGTGATTTTCAGGGCATGCTGAGCTCCACGCTGCTGAGGCCACACCTGACTTTATAGAATAACTGAATAATTTAGGTTGCAAACAGCCTGTGGAGGCCACCCAGTCTAACCTCTAGTTCAAAGCAGAGCCAGCCCTGAAGTTGCACTGCACTGGGGAGGGCCTCATCTCTACCTAATATTATATAAAGCAGTCTAGACTTGACTTTGTGAACTGCAGCTGCTACAGCGTCCTTGGACACGAGACAGTTTCCACCTTACAACAGCTCTGCAGAACTGGTGTGGCAGACAGAGACCCAAAGCTGTCTTAGCCCTGAAGCTGCCTTCCCTGGTGCCAGCAGCACAGCAGCTACCAGAGCACTGTGCCACAGGCTGTGTTACAAACCCCCTTCTGGGCAAGACATTGTTCTTTTGAATGGAAAACTGGTTCTGCAGAAGTCAAGTGCATTCCTTCCATTCACTAGAGGCAAGAGGATTTCAGCTATGGTTTTGGACTGCAGTAAATACACATAGTGGGCAGCTGTGGCCATTACTTAAGAGTTAACCCCTGTAATATCCTTTGTTAATCTAACTACAATGACAGAGTGGTAGAGAACATACTCCACGTACAGAACATACCCAAAATACCCATGATAGATTAACAGGATTATCTGATGATGGTACTACTGCTCTGCATTTATTCAGCTCTTCTCAGAAGAACAGAAGTTACTTTTTAAAGGAGGGTAAATATTTATGAATCCCAGAGAGGAAAATGTAAATGCAAAGAAGTTAAGTAATAACACCATTTCCACACAGTGAAGCAGCAGCAAGACACATGCTCCAACACAGCATTTCTTCAGCCATCAGTTGATGTGACCTGCTCATAAAGCACTAACATCTACAGCACATCCTGGATTCTTACGCTAAAAGGTTTGTTAATAAAGCAATATTTCTCTTGCTATTTCAGCCTCCGTTTTCACTACTCAGTTGTTGTTAACTTTGAACAAGTCTATACAAAATATATTCAGGGAGCAAACATAAAGGTTACAATGGTAAACCTAGAAAAGGGATCAACCTTCCCTTAAGGCCGCAGCACATCCAACACATTGTGCTACAGAACAGTCACACGCAAACATTCTGAACCATTTTAAACTTATTTGGAGTATTTTATAGCCTGCATTGATAAGTTATTATTTTACACTCCTTGTGTAAAAAAATAGCATTCTGATAAAATAATGAAGAACTAAACTTTCTTTTTTCTCCCCCCTCTTTAAAGGACCTTTTATGGCCACAACCAATTCCTGTGATTTCTGTCTGCAGACATTACTCTTCTCATGTTCATAAGTTCATTTGCACCACCAGAAACCTGTGAATCCCCCACACACACTGTACTGCTAATTAGCTCATTAGAGCCTCACCCCAACATTGCCTTGCAGTAGCTTTCAATAAAGAAAAAAAATTAATTCAATACCTAATTTGTGCACCAATATGTGAAGCAGAGAGTGGCACAGATCACCCCACTCTACATCTGTATCTAGTTCAGCATTTACTCTAAAAGAAAAGGTGGAATGTTGGTCAGTAACCAGGGAACTCTACAGCAAATTAAGAAGATCAGACATCTCTGAGGGATAATTTGTCCCACTTGTTCTAGACACCTTTTTTAGCACGAATCTACTTCTGGAGATGCTTCTTTTGGTTTCCTGCAGAGCAAGCCTAGACAACATGAGGCCTGCTGGTGGCTGAAGTTCATTAAATGTATTTTTTATACTGGCAGTCTGTGACCTACATGTTATACAAAGTGAGACATATCCTGCCTCTGCTACAACCAGAGGCACAACGCTAGTCCTCAGTGGTGTGACTCAGGGAAACTAACACCTGACATATAATCATGTCTTCTAAAATTCAAAGTACTCCAATGTTCTGTTGAATTTTTTTCCAACATTGCATTTATAAAATCCCTTTCAGCTTTGTCAATTATTTTCCAACTTGTTTTTGAAACAAATCCATCTGCAACCATCCCAAGGCAGTCATACAGGTTTTAAGCTACTCCTCCTTGCTTATGTGTCCAAGTTTGTTGAACAACAGAGACAGCCTGGAGTAACTTGGATGTGTCTCTTATATTCTCATTAGAAAACTGCAGCTGTAAATTTTATTTTGTGATGATTTCTGCCCAGTAAATATGAGTAAGAAGTAGCACTAGATACCTATGCTGCAGCACAAGGTCCTCTGCACAGGAAACTGCAAAACATAATTCCCATTTTTTTGACAACTGCAGTTAGATAATTATGATATTTAGGGCATTAGATATTGGGAAGCAAGAAAAGTTCCATTTTGCCTTTTTAAACTTTTAAGGAAAGCTCAGAGACAAGACAGATTTCAATCTTCCTCTTATGAGGAGATAAGGCTGACATATGATCTCTTAAAAAAATCAGTGGTGAAATTCCTGGTTTCACTGGAGTCAGGAATATGCTTTAAAAGCAATGTTTTAGTTTTAGGCACAAACTTTTACTGCTCAAGTCTAGGGTTTGGAGAACAGCCATGAGTCTTTGGCATCAGTGAAGAGAGATGGTTAGGGAAAAGACTAAGTTTCACTGACAAGGAGTTGACTTGGGGAGGGCTTACGGAAAGGAGCAGGACATTAGGAAGTGCTCTACAGTGATAAATACAGTGAAACTTACCACCATTCCCAGTGCCAGTATCACTGCCCAGTTGGAATCCAGGTGCTGTCCCAGTTGTTGTGCAACTGTCCAGTGTCCTCCCTGCACTGGGCAGGCTGGTGGCACAGAGGAAGAGGCCTCAGCACATGGCAGGATAACTGAGACAAAGAGCATCAGGAACAGCCTGCACCTCACAGCTGCACCTACTTTTTCAAGTGATACTCTTGCCTTTGCTCTCTCTAGTTAAGCCACGGAGAAATCACAATGGCCCCTTTCCATTTCTGGACTGAGAGGATGGGGAGGTGGGAGGCAGTTTGAAGGCACAGGTGTGACAGTTACTCTGATTTTGCTTTGTATATATTTTACTCAAAATCTCTACTCTTGCATATTATTTCTTGCCTTTATCTGAAATAGATGACTCAATCTCAATTTAATATTAAATATCTTCTGGGAAAAAAACCTTAGCAGCTGCTTCACAATCACTCTTTTTTCCTCCCTGGCATTAGGGAGTATAAACACTTATTAAAGTTTAAAAGGAAAAGCAAATTTGAAGATTAAAATGTTTAATTAGCAGCTATAATACTCATCATCTTTCAGGTGCACAACACAAAGCAATTCATAAGAATGATTAGCATTATCCCCATCTTACAGAGAAATGAGGTGAATTAAATTATCTGCCTAATGACACACTTGGTGTTAGATTCCAGAGCCAGCTCCCAGTTCTGTGCTTTCCCAACTAGGTCACAGTGAGCAAGATGCAATTTTTAAAAATCCCCAGTTCTATACTCACCAATATCTGGGATCTTCATCTTTCACTCTCTCTTTTTCTTTTTTTAGCTCAGCCATACTGATGCTGGTAGCTTTACTTCAGCTCTGTCAACATCCTATCAGCACATGTGGAATTCCTTTCCCCTGCCCCCCAAAAAGATACATTTCTCAGTTATTTCTCAGATGGACAAGACACTCTGTTTTCCTATGGGAATCAGAGTTGCTACACTAGCAGGCAAAACACACAATGTTCTCTGCTAAATATCCATCACCCCAGTTCAAGGGAGAGTTGGTAAGGATCAGGAAAACAGAACTAGAGTCAAGAAAGCCAGCGCTTTCTAAAATGAGTGGAAGGATTTGCAGTGCACTGGGTAAGACTCAAGTACAACCTACCTCAAGATCATTCTGGAGTGCTTTCTTTGCATCCAAGTCAAAAGGTTGAGCCTCTTTTTAAGTAAATACACATTCAAGAGCAACCAGAGTTCTTGTCCAAATTGCACACACTTGTAACTCACAACAACCACTACTGCTCCCCATGTTCACCATTTTGTCAAAAATTACATTAAGTTATCAATCAAGAGGACATACATGTGAAAAATCAAAAGCAGCACCGTGAATTTTGCCAGATGAGCCTAGAAAAGCATAGAGCAGGCTTGGTCAATGTTAGAAAAAACTCTGCCACCTCGTCTAGGATTCACCGACCTGGCACCTACACATGCCCGGGAGCCGGAGCTGCCGAAACTATTTGTCAGATCCACAAGAGAAAGGTGTCAGTTTTCTCCCAAGGGAAGAAGCTCAATTACAAGACAAATTTGTTTAAAACTAAAAGAGACATTAGAAAGCACTTGTAATAGGCATTAAGAACCTTGCTGGCATGGGCAGGTGATGGTGTAAAGGCCAAGTGGTCTTTATCAAATCCAGACTATGTTCTTTCAATGATGAAAGAGCCTGGACATTATTAAGTAGCAGAATACGAATAACATGAGATTCTTTCAGGTTTGTGAGGTTTCTGTAAGTAAAGTTAATCAACAATTTTCTTCAGTTCATTAAATAATGTTGCTTGAAGTTCACAGTGTAGCTTTCCCTAACCTTCAGTGGACCTTTTTGTACATGGGCAGTAACAACTCCAAGACATTCTTGCTGTGCTGGTGGTCTCCGAGACTTGATTTAGCCATATGCACCAAGCTAATACCAATTTGCATTCTTTTTTTAGAGAATAATGCCCTGAAACTTTTGAATAATGAACTCCTGTAGGGAAAGGGCTTTTTCCTTCCCAAACAGGCCTTTTTCATCTGGAGCAGCTAAGGAAAAACAAAATCAGCACGTAATTACTAACCACACTTCGTGCCTAATGTTTGTTCGTGGTTATTCTTTAAAGGTTATTGCACCACTCTACCTATAAACACCTGTTCAACTTTAAAATGAATCTGAAACAATTAATATCCAGTCCCAATCCCCAGAGAATACTTAATATCCAATTAAATCATTAAATGATAAATTAATAGTCAATCAAAATGTAATAGTCAATCCTGATTCATAATCCTAAAAACCCTCTCACAATTTACTGTTTCTATAGTTGCAACAGTAAATCCAAGTCCTGCTAACTCCTAGTTGGCAAAAGAAAAGCAAATGGGTCAGCATTGCAGGGTTTATATAACAGTGGAAAAGAATTTCAGCACTTCCTATGGAATTTTTCCCTCAGTAAGTAAACTTATTTGCTTAGCATTACAGTGTACTTTGTGTCAAAATAACATCCTTCCTTTAGCTATAGACAACGAGACAATATTAACTGATGTAGGACATGGATTATTTTATTTTAACGTGTGGTAAAGGGACTAGCGCAGAAAAAAAAAAACAGAACTAGTCCTGCTAGTCTTGCAAAGCAGATCCATGTGAGGTATGCTGAAGTAACATGACTGCACCTGAGAAAAGAGCTTACATAGGCTTTTATCTTTTCGTGCTATGGCTGGAGCTGAATTGATTGAGAGCACAAACTGATCTAATTCACCTACTTAAGGTGTAACTGAAATACATCAGTTTGGGTGCTAGTGAATAACAAAGCTTCTGGTAGTCTGTCATCATTCTTTACCACTGTATCTCAAGACACAGCGGAGAAACGAAACTGTTGGGTATCTCCAAAGCCCTGTTTCTAGTTGGTACGACTGTGTAAGGGGCTGAACTGTGTTTCTGTAGTCTGACCATAAGCACTTTCAGCTTTAATTACACAGCCTTACACCTTCATCACAAGTCATTAGGAGATAAAGCATTTTATATTTTTCCTTTCTGCTTGTACAGCCTCCAATGGGGCTTTGATTGAGAATAAAGACGTTTAAATGTTGCCACACTAGAGATTTTTAAAAATAGTATCCCTAAGACCTTGCATTGACCACTGTTTGTTGTAACTGCAGAGAAACTTGTGGGTTTACCTTGAAAACGCAGGAGGAGACCCCTGAAAAACAATCTGCCCTCACTCATAAAATCATCGAATCACTTGGTTGGAAAAGAGCTTTGAGACTGAGACTAACAGTACCTGTCCAATACTAAACCATCCCTCAGTGCTTCATCTACCCATCTTTCAAACCCCTCCAGGGATGGGGACTCCACCACCTCCCTGGGCAGCCTCTGCCAGTACCTGAGAACCCCTTCAGTGAAGAATTTTTCCTAATGTCTAATCTGAATCTGCCCTGGTGCAACTGAGGCCATTTCCTCTCGTCCCATCACCTGTCACTTGGGAGAAGAGCCCAGCACCTCACCACAGCCTTCTTTCAGGCCGCTGTAGACAGTGACGAGGTCTCCCCTCAGCCTCCTCTTCTCCAGGCTAAGAAAACCTCACAGAAAACTTCTTCCAAGCACACAGTGCCATGACAGTTAACCTTAGCTACCAGCCCTATTCTGAATAACGTGTCCCTTTCCTGCAAAGTGTCTGTAACTCGTGATAGCAAATCCTTTTAGACAGTGGGAGACCAGTTTTCAAGCACACATATTTGAATAGCATGTCCAGATTTCATATGCAGAGAAGTAGGTAAACTGCCTGAACATGGAATTTTTTAGGCATTGATAGTTACAAAACTGTCTATTGAGTTTTTCTGCCTGTGTCGTTAAACTCAAACTTCTCTTCACCCAAAGCCTCTCATGCTTTTTTCCTAGTGATAACACATAGAAAAGTAGTTGTTTAATGGTGACTGAAGAAAGAATTTCTTCAAGTGTGTTCTGAAGTTACTGTTTAAAGAGCAGCTGTTTGCAGAGATTCCTGCTTTCTCAAACAGGAGCTAAAGGTTTACATATTAGCAGTTCAAGTCAGTAGGCATACCTGGCTGTAAAAAATTACATTCAAGACTCCTTGCAGACAACAGAACAGGCTGAAATCTGCAGCCTTGTAGTTTAATCAGTTCTGCATATTCACAGCACTGTTTTTTTCACAGGTATTTCAAATGGCATTTTGTTCTCGAGAGATGGGCACAACAGTTGTATCTCTACCATATCATAGTGCTAGTTTTAAACTAATTTCTGAACATTTTGATATTTCCACTGACACTCTGTATGAGCAAGGGTGAGTAAAAATACACAACATTTTTCTAGGAGACATTAGTTTTTGTGGAGACTACAAGTACTGATAAAATAATCAGGTAAGAAAACCAACAGTATTTATTATCTATTGTATGGTTAAAATCTTGGGAAACATATTCCAAAACTATGCAACAAACTCAGAGACATTTATAGCCACAATTTAAAATTTTTTATCTTTGACTTTTTGACCTAGGACCACAATGGTTACCCCACATTTATAACTTTTAAAGAAATCAAGTAACTTATTTGGGCCCAATCTTACTTCTTCAAGGAATGAAGAATCCCAGGGAAACAAAGCAAGTAACAAAATTATCTTCCCTTCTTAAAAATAATAATAATAAAAAAATCTTAAGTTACCTGGCTTCAAGTTCCAACCCCTGGGTCTTGAACACCTCTAATCTTTAACGACTGAAAGCTTGTTTGTATGCTGAATTTTGTCCAGGCTTCTGACGACTTGTACTCTGTCTACTTCACTGTCCCCTCTTCTAGTCTCTGCTAATTTTCTTCACTTTCAAAGAATCACAAAATGGTTTGAGTTTGAAGGGACTTTAAAGACCATTCAGTTCCAGCGCCTCTGCCATGGGCAGGGACACCTCCCACTGGATCAGGGTGCTCAAAGCCCCATCCAAACTGGCCTTGAACACCTCCAGCTTTCCTGGAGGCCCCCTTTCCGTACTGGAAGCCTGCTATAAGGTCTGTCTGGAGTCTTCTTTTCTGTAGGCTCAACAACTCCAGTTCTCACAGCTTGTCCTTGTAAGGGAGGTATTCTAGACTTCTCTGGACTCGTTCTAACAGATCCATGTCCTTCGTGAGCTGAGGACTCTGGAACTGAACACAGTACTACTACTTGAACCATTACACTTTAAAATACCTTTGATCAACCTTCATGCTACTCTCTGCATGTGGGAGCTGCTCATTCACAAAACCCACATTACTGTCTCTCAAATTACTCCTTAAATCTTTCCTTTATTCTGGTGCTAATGAAAAAAAATACCATTAGGCTACCAAGAGTTTGATCTATTGTATCGATTAATATTGCTTCTGTATTGCCTAACACTGCTCTCCCTGTATGTATTAATCAGCTGCTCTTTGAGGCAAAGTGTGGTGTAGGTATAAAAAATAAGGGGTTTAATTAAGGTGGATATGAAACACCTTAATTAGGCAAGAGCCTAATACCTACAACAGAGCACGTAATTTAGTAGTTTCAAATACGGAATCATGGAATCATAGAATTGTTACAGCTAGAAAAGACCTGTAAGATCATCAAGTCCAACCATGCCTACCAGCCAATGTCTTGAAGTGCCACATCTACACTTTTTGAACACCTCCAGGGATGGTGACTTCACCACTGCCCTGGGCAGCCTGTTCCAATGCTTCACCACT
The DNA here is from genome assembly GCA_033558185.1 of Dromococcyx pavoninus. Taxonomy (NCBI): domain Eukaryota; kingdom Metazoa; phylum Chordata; class Aves; order Cuculiformes; family Neomorphidae; genus Dromococcyx; species Dromococcyx pavoninus. The sequence goes on from JAUMJL010001656.1 coordinate 179,513, forward strand.
ATTTCAGTAAAGACATTTTTCCTAATAGCCAATCTAAACCTCCCCTGTTACAATCCGAGGCCATTTCCTCTCATCCTATCACTTGTTACTTGCTTGAAGCTTGCTTTATACAACATCTTATCATAAATTCCATTTTGTTGGTCTGGTTTACATAGAAAATACTTAAATCTGAAAACTAAATGTAACTATTTTTCCCTTTCAGTGGGACAATCCCAAGCACAATTATAGGCTAGTGGAAGAATGGATTGAGAGTAGCCTTGAAGAGAAGGACTTACTGTGCTGGTGAATGAAAAGCTCAACATGAGCTGGAAATGTGTACCTGCAGCCCAGAAAGCCAACTGTGTCCTGGGCTGCATCCAAAGCAGTGAGGCCAGCAGCACCAGGTGTTCAAGGCCAGGTTGGATGGGGTTTGGAGCCCCTGATCCAGTAGGAGGTGTCCCTGCCCATGGCAGGGGGTGGAACTGGATGGGCTTTGAGGTCCCTTCTAACCCAAACCATTCCATGATTCTGTTATTCTAACTACAACCAGAGCTTTCATAAAGTCTGCCATCCTCCCAAGGAGCTTCCACCACGTGTCATTTACCCCTTCACAACGTCTCCTGCCTCCCTCAGCCCCCAAGTCACCACACAAAATGGCGCCGCTCGCGCCCCCCCCGGCACGTGCCAGGCCCCGCCTCCCCGCCCCTCCCCTGGCCCGCGCACGCGCACAGCCCCGTCCGCAGCGCCCCCGCGGGCACCCAGCGCCTGGCCGCGCATGCGCAGAGCGGCCCCGCGGCCCCCCCCCCCCCCGCTCCCGTGCTATATCTGTCTACGCCGCGAGCCGCACGTATAACCCTCTGATCACGCCTCTCGTCTCCCTGAGATCCCTCCGCCGACTCCAAAAGCGCCCTTTATGGCTTAAGACTTAGCCCGCCTGAGGCTGAAATAGAAACCTCGAGGCGCGCCACGGCGTAAAGCACGCTCGCTCTTCCATTTGGCCCCATCTTTGTGCTCTTCGTGGGCGTCGGCTGGCGGACTCCTTTCCTCGCAGCCTTGCGGAAGGATAACCTTTTTTTTTTAATCCGCCATC